>JABMIG010000195.1:20000-293156 GCA_013187285.1 Cyclotella cryptica | reverse complement strand
CATACATCTACAAATACATAGCAAATTGAAGCTCATTGGATCAAGATGACAGGAGGGGATCCCAGAAAGAAGTTGCCATGTACAAAACATTATGACTGTACCTAGGAGACCTCAGTCTCCTCTCAAGCTGTGGAACTCCCCTCCTTCATAAGACAAAAACTGGTGTCTTAAGTCTTAACACCCAATGCTCAGTGGTCTGCAATGGTAAATGATAAAAGAGTGAGATTGCAATGATGCACATAACATGCCATTGTGATCACTGTGTCTTACAAATATATGAGTACATGCATGCATCACTATGCTATCTATGATAACAAATGCTACACAGAAAAGGCACAAAGGATGGTCATGCAAACATAAGACAAAAACAATTCTGCTGGTGACTGATTCCTTATTGCTTGTGTTGATTGTTGAAAATAAAATATTTAATGAGAAGCTGGGATCTGATATCATGTTTTGACGAAATTTTATGAGATGAATTAGACCATTCTGTATGTTGTATGTGTATACATGCAACAGCATTGTTCCAGAATTTTCCTGTATTTACCATAAGGAAATTAGTACTTCAGATTGGTTCTTGTGGCTGTACAGTCTGTTTGCTGATTAAAACATACTGCATCAATGGAAAACTCCTCTTTTTGATGAGATCTGCTAGTATAAAAGACCTACCACACAACAGCTGATGAAAGTTTTGCACCAACTCACATGAAATACAGTATGATTCTGCTCTGATTTAAGTAGCTGCTATCTTACCAATTGCCTATACTGTTCTTATGAAATATTGTGTAGAAATATTGTTGGCTTTGTTTGGAGCCTCTTTGTGTTTTATCTCAAATTAGAAGTATCAATTATCATAACACATTGATCAATGTCCTGTGTGACACCAGATACTTGTCTGTGTGTTACTCGGTTCTGTGTCACATTCTGTAACAGCTATATTAATCATGTACTGCCAAATAAATGAAAGTATTCTGCTCCAACTGGTACAGGGATAGGAATCAGCATTATGATATTATATCATACCCTGTAGCATTTCATCACAATGATTGTCTAGTCATCTTCATTTTTGTTCAAGCTTTTGAATTGTGGTCCATGCATATTTTTACATACATAGTTCCACATGGCTTATTTGAGAACATTATTTGCTGTCCCCCCAGGAGCTTTTTGGGGGGGGGGTATCAAGTGACATTCCCCAATTTGGTGGGACTGGAATGTGAACCTGGAATGTTTCTACTCCAACTTGGCTTGTTTTGGCTTGCTGGGTCAATGAAGTCATGAATATTTAACCCCCAAACAAGTCAATATCACTAAAATGACTCACATTTTATCTGGTTTCTGCATTCCCCTTAGAAAGTCACAGCCTCCATAGGACAAATCTTAATGTTTATGATTCTTATTATGAATTAACCTACCTTTGAAAATTTTTAAGGTCCACTTTTCTTCCTTAGTTTAGCATGACATTGCTCTCCCAATTGTCCTTATCCCCTTTTTCATTTCCCAACTTCAACGGTTGATTGTTTATGTTTTGTCTGACTTGCCCATTGTGTCCACAATATTTGCAGATTGTTGTGGCTAATGCTCCACGTGTTTCCTCCTTTACTTTACTTTCATATCAGCAGTGTTATCCTCCCAGAGCCCAACTTTTGGAAGTAATTGTTGCTTGTTGCATGATATTCCATTTCCTTGGCATGTCCATGAAAGCTTGAAAAGTTTGGAAAATTGTTTATGTTTTGCTACTGCAATCAAGGTGACACCCCTCTATATGGTGGAAATGTGGACTACTATTTCTGCATTAGCAACATAGAGCATTGGTCAGCTGTACAAGTGACAAGAAGGGCTTCAAAGTGGGTTGATGAAATAAGGAAGTAGGATGTATTGGTCATAAAATTAGATTGCAAGTGAGGCAGCTGTCATTAATGTTTCTGTGGTTGTTGATGTTGGGGATGGTGATACAAATAGGTTGGTGATATTATTGTGAAGTGTAACAAAGTCTGAAGTGAAATGCAAGATGCAATATTTTTCAATTGTTTGAATGAATTACTACACATCGTTTAGTTGTAATCACATGCATTCAAAGAAATTTTGATTGATCACACTATTTGTCTTTTGCGATCACAAAATACCTGGGCCAGCAATGCCCACTTCACAAAAAGTCCTTCCAACATGCATATCCCTAAGGGAATTCAATTTACTGTAACATCTCATTATTATCTTTTCCAGGCTGGTGCGGATCTGGTTTATAGGTGCACAAATTAGTGAAATCCCTTTTAATAGAATGTTGTTTGGGGATTTTGAGCTGTAATGGAACGACGCTATTAGGCCTTAAAATGCCACTGGACTATTAGTCCTGGTCTCTCAGATTGACCTGAGGTGAAAAAAGCTGTTGATCTAATGCAGATTTGTCCTAGATCAAAATGGGGGCATAACTGAGAATGCATGAGAATAATTATTTGGTGCCTATCCTCTGAGAATTCAACTGAGAAGGTTGACCATCTTTTTCATGGATTAGATTTCTATGCACTCGAACTCTCATTTGGGTAGTGCATCTGAAGGGGTAAATCATTGTACAAACCACTACCATTACTAAAAGTCATTAAATGCCTTGTTATGGTTGCCTAAATAACACACCTGACCATAATATGTTATGGTCTCGCATGCATTCCTACTATCTAAACTTCAAATCACGCAGCATCACTCAGTTCAAATTAATGACCAAAGACACCACAGTTGGAAGACCCAGAAACCAAAAAGCCCCACGAGCAGCAGCTCCGTTACCGTATCCTTCCGCAGTCTCGGCAGCAGCAACAACAGATCCACGATCCCCTGAACCAGACATTGTAGTAGCGTTTGTCGAGTATTCTGCCCAATCATCCCAGTCTCCCGAAGTTGGGAAGCTCGAAATCTCTTCTACCGTGACATAAGAAGAGGGGGCAGCTTGAGAAGTTTCCGATGCAGTCTCGGGGTACAGCGTGGGGAAAGCAGTGTTGCTGCTGGTGGCATACGCATCTACTGTTGGAGGAGAAGTGGCACTACTTAATGAGTCATCGTATGGACCAGATGGAGAGGAGTCTGTTCCGGATGAAGGCATCGGGGTTGCGTCGCCGATATATGGTGACGGAACCGGTGTAGATGTATTCCCAGAAAACAAGGACGAGCCATTATCTTTTCCGGAGGAATCGTCATCCCAAGATGGCCCAGGGGCATAAGTCGGGTCCGTGCTCGTACCGTTTTCAGTGGTGATGGAAACCAAGTCATCGTCTTGGATGGAAGCGGAGTCCTCCCAAATGGTTGGATAATATGTGGGCAATTGTGCGGCGACAGATGGAATGAGGAGAAGGGACAGAGTGGAGACGAAGGCTTTCATTGTAGCTGTTAGTATTCGCGTGCTGGTTGTGTGTTTCTTCCCTTTGCTGAGGATGGTATTACTATTATTTTTGAACGATGTGCGCAGCGTCGACTACGTCTTGGAATTGTAGAGATTTCATTGGCGTTTGAGCATCGTCATTGTTTGCAAGGGACGACGGGAGGAAGTGTTCCCCCGCCCAACTTTAAAACCATTTCTGGACGGATAGGAGAAATCTTATTTTGTTCAACTCGTAACTACAATACCATATTTTAAGGGCGCTTGAACAGGTCTCGTTTGAGCGCGTATGAATGGAAGAAGGCAACGGGTTATGTCTTTGGCATCATGTGGATAGGAGTTGGGAGTTTAGGTAGAGTGGAGTGTCACTTCCTTCAGTCCAGGGCAATTTCGTTGTATGCTGTTGAATGTGACAATACAATACTAGCTTTGGTACGGTACCATAGGGCCGTGAGTCATACGGTAAACGGTCATAGTTTACCTCCAAAGGGGCCAGCATGTCTTAACGCCAAGTTGGTATTTTTCTTCCGCAAAAAGCATTACGGCATAAAAGAATCGCGATCCAAATGAGACAATTTAAATTATAAAAAAAGCCGTTCAAACATGATCAGTAAAGGGAAATGATTCACAATCTAAGAGCAGAAAAGTACTTCCTCTGTTGTGGCGAGGGCACATTCCTATTGGATTTAGTTTTACGAATGCAGTTTGGCTGTACAGCTGAAAGAAACGGGGATTTCTCATGGGCACTTTTTTGAAATAGCTATGTCTATGCCAACGTTATGCAGTGCATAGATTTGAGTCAATTTATTTGATAGGTATAGATTTTTTACCCTCACAAAAAGAATTGGTGTTTTATCCGATCTTAACCGTTTCTTTTATTGAGATTATGAATCGGCTCATTTCTTCTATATTGTAAAATAAAAGTTTCAAGGTTTTGATGTACAATAAAAGCATGAACAATCTAGCACATTGTGGTGTTTAAAATTTGTACACTATTTTCTGAAAACTGAATCGTCAAGTGAGTTCAGAGAAAGTAAGAACAGACTAACACAGCAGCGGTCTGTTTCATGACAAAGGTACTGACAGGTAGAGCTGGGTCATGCTCATACCTGTCGAAGAGATTTGGGGGTCGTTTCTATGTTGGAGATCAGGGTCATTTAAAAAACCCAATGATGACAAATAAATATACCGGGAATGTCATTATAAATTTAGGCAAAATCTTCATCTCCTTGTGGAACTTTGAACAAGCAACCACCAAAGTGTAAATGTACATTTTTCCTAATGGAAATTTGATTTGAAAAAATGTTCTTTGTGCTTTTGAAAGAGCATTGGAAATGACTGAGATTTTGAGCTCCTTGCATAGAAATGGGACTCAGACAACAATTCTGCTGATTGAGCTCATAGATGGCAAGGTCTGTCAAATGAGACAATAGTTGGCTTTTTCTCTGCAGACATGTCCAGTCATAAAGAAGGAACGATAAGCTATGAGTATATTCTATGCCTATCAGAAGATAAAATTTGTCCTTCCAAATTGTTGAGATAATCTAAATTTCATGTCATCACCTTTGCTGGGACTTGGACTCATAAACATCATTCTCTTGTCAATTTCTGCCTGGCATCATTGTGCTTTGTAAGAAAGCCTTCAACTTTCAATGATGCTTGAATTGTGTTTGAATGGATCTATGTTCAGGCCATTGCTTTCTTTGGATACATTACAGTCTGTGTCCTTCCCAGCTGAAATCAAAAACTTTACCTTTTACTTTTTTGGATGTAGCTGTGCAATGTTTAAGTACCATCTTGCATCAACACATCAAAGATTCTTTAAAGTGTGTGCCAAAACATCATTAATCTCTGACATAGGCCAAGAATCTGCCTGTTTAGTACCCCTGGGTACTTAAATTGAAAGGATCATTCTCAGGACTCCCCAGGAAGAGAGTCCATTGCCCCTGATCCAAAAGACATGGACTCCCAACACAGGAGTCCACTGCCCTACTCCCCACCGGCATGGACTCCCCAACACAGAAGTCCATAGCCCCAAATGAGAGAACACCCTTGAGAAGGGTATAAACATACCGATTTTGTGTAGGTTCTACACAATGTCCATTTGCATTGTGAGGAATGGAATTGCAGTTCCACTGCCCTTCCATCCTCACAATTGTAGCAAAATAAGCTCATAAAATCAATTCTTTGACACCTGTTGAAACTACCTATAATTTTGCGCTTAATATTTTTTGCGACAACCTGCTCGGGTCACTATCATAAGATAACCATGGTACAACCTTCGGGCACCAAAGCCATCAAAATCCAACCACTCAAACACGAGGTTCAATTAATATTTTTTATCACAAGTGGCAATTTTAAATTTTTCGCTGTCAGCAATAGATTTTTTGGCGCAATTGACAATCTTTCCAAAATCGTCTTCGCAATAGACAAATTCCTCTCGTTTCATGATCGACGAGCTCTCTAAAAATTTTCTCCGTGATTGGCAAAATAAGCGATCATCTTTGAGAGATCAAGTTTTGCAATTGGGAATTCCTACAGTTTGATTTAATTTTGTGATCGAGAATTCTTGCGAAATAGTTGGAAGCAAGACTTTCAAGAAATAGAAAGAGAAGAAGAAAATTTTGAAAATGAAAACGCTCTTTTGCAAGCTAACCTCCACAGGGCACCCAAGACCTTCTTCAAGGCCTTGTTTTATAATACACGCCTGGGAGAGGTAATTGAGAGGATGTTGACTAGTAAATCAAGCCCAGAAAGCAACAAGCCACGAGAGTGTGAACAGAGCTCAGGGAGGTCCAAGCCACCCATCTCCTACATTCTCACAAAATCAAGGTATCCAACAAAATGACCTTGTCTATCACCATCTTCGATGAGGGAAGCCCGGAACAGTTCCTCGACCATCTCCAGACCTCAATGGAAATAATTTGCCAGAGAGGATTAGGCATGGATTATGAGGAAGCCTGCAAGGCAGATGAAAAGGCTGAGGAAAAACTGACTACTCTCACTGCAGCCAAAGCCAAGTATAAGAGAACAGATGAAAATTCCCCCGTCCTCCAGTCGTGAAACAAAGCAACTGCTGCCAAAACACACACTAGTGAGACCATAGTGTCCACTGGCCAAGCAATCTTTCTGCAGTACTCCACTCAACTGTCCGAGACTGCCCGTCATCCTTGGACCACCACGTATGGTAGCAGATCAACTGCAAACTCTGGATGGATGCGTATGGGACCGATCATCCCACAAAACGCCCGGCATTTTGGAACTTCTTTCAGGAGTGTGACCAGTTGCATCTGCAGACCGTCTTTAGGACCGATGCAGCAGAGCAGGAACGTTTCTACATCAGCAATGGGCTGAAGAAACCAAACAGGGTACCCATCAGGGACTTTGTGCAGAGGATCCAACGCCTTAACGGGTATGTGGAACTCTTGCCGTGCCTGTTTTACTCTTCAAAGGCTGCAAAGTCTACGAAGGTATGCGGGCCATTTGATGCTGCTGACTTGGCAAGCCACATCCTCAGGATGGTTCCTAGGAACTGGCAGGACCAATACAGGCTCAGTGGAGCTTGGTACCACAAAGTGTCAGGGAACTTCTTGAAGTCCTTGAACGCATCGAGAAGGCCTACCCCACTGAGAAGGTTGGAGAAGGACCCAAGAATGCTGCCAAGTCTAACGACTTGTCTAAAGAGAAGATGGTCTCTTTTAGTGACCTTATTCCTAAGAGACGCCACACAGAGAAGTACTGTTCTCTCTGCAAGAAACATAGGGGTGCACATACCACCCACAACACTCCGAACTGCAGGAAGTGTGATTATAACGGAACCCCAAAGCCAAGCTTCGAGGGCAGAAAACTAAGTGGTACCTCTCATGGACCCAAGTCACCTGCTCGAGGAGGAAGTAGCTATATACAGCTATTGGCTAAAATTGACAAACTTACCAAGTCCAACAAGAAAATGAAAATCATTATCAACAAGAAGAAGCTTAATGAGTGTCAGTGATGATTCAGGCTCATCCTGGGATGATGCATTGGGAAGTACTAGGAATTTACATAACAAATCCAACTGTAATGACATGATTAACACTTATCCTAGTCGTATTAAAACTACCCCATGTGCCAATATAACATTTTCTGATTCAAATAATACCAGTTCAAATCCAGCAGGAGACCTAGGAAATCCCCCAGTTGAACCAACATAAAGTGAAACAATTGCCAAATTGTCGGACCCCAAACTGTCTGGTGATGACCTTTTCAATAGTGTGAGTCCCCCTTTGACAGGTAAAGAAGGACGGGTCACTGCTGTAGTAGCACAAGCATGCTGTAAAATGACTGAAAATCCAACCCGTAGGAACCTTGAACACTCTACAGGGTGTCATACCAGTAACACAGTCATCAGGATCCTACTAGACAGTGGATTTGATAATGACCTCCTGTTTGATGCAAAGGAACCGAGAAGGAGTTTCCCTACTTGACTAGGCAGATGCCAAAGTCTTGGCACACGTCAAATTGGAGCTTCCTAACCAAAGGAAGGAGAAAAGTTAACTTAAGCTTTTTGAATATTCAAACAGTAAGGAGTACTTAGTGACTTCCGACGTAGTAGAGTATGATAAGAAGAAGATGACCAAGCCAATGTTTGACCTCATTCTTGGATGTCAAACCATGAAAGAGCTCGGAATTGTTCTAGATTTTTGAACAAAAGAAATTACCATTGATCATGTTGTTTTGCCAATGAGAGACATCAATAGTCTGACCCCGTCAAACATGGATAAAGCCTGGGCTGTCAACAACAGCATGGTGAATGAACCGCAAAGTATGCAGCAAGCAACACAGCGTGTAGTTCAAACCATAGATGCTAATTTTATGAAGGCAGACCTCCAATCAATTGTAAGCACCAATTGTACTCACCTTAGTCTCCAATACCAAAATTCTTTACTGCGGTTGCTCACAGAACTTGAGGAACTTTTTGATGGAACACTAGGTGATTGGAACACAGAGCCAGTGTCCCTTGA
Source organism: Cyclotella cryptica (assembly GCA_013187285.1). NCBI lineage: Eukaryota > Bacillariophyta > Thalassiosirophyceae > Thalassiosirales > Thalassiosiraceae > Cyclotella > Cyclotella cryptica. Next base: position 284,792 of record JABMIG010000195.1, on the reverse strand, counting down.
ACTCAAGGAAGGCACAAAGCCATTATATCATGGCAAGGCATACCCAGTACCCAAATCTTGCAAAGAAACAACTATCAAAGAGCTAAATAGATTATGCGGACTGGGAGTGTTTAGAGTTTCAGCCCGAGTCGGAATGGGCTTCACCATCATTTATCACTGCAAAGAAAGATGGAACTGTACGCTTTCTCACTGATTTTAGAGAAGTAAACAAATGACTAGTCAGCGTTTCCATTGCCCAAAGTCAGTACAGTTCTGCAAGAGCTAGAAGGATTTACCTACGTTACAACCCTAGATTTAAACATGGGTTATTATACCATTAGATTGGATCCCAATTCATCCAAAATATGTACCCTCATTTTCCCATTGGGCAAGTATTCTTACCTCCGATTGCCAATGGGTATTGCAGGTTTGCCAGACATCTTTCAAGCAAAAATGTCAGCACTAATGGTAGCCTTAGAGTTTGTAAGAGCTTATCTTGACGATTTGTTGTGCATCACAAAGGCAAACTTGGAAGACCACCTTGACAAATTGAAAATAGTGCTTACCAGGCTATGCAAGGTGGGCTTGCAAATCAGTGCCCGAAAAAAGTTTTTTGTGCAATTGAAACAGAATATCTAGGTCGTACCCTCACAAGAACAGGGATCAAACCTCAATAGAAAAAGGTACAGGTGAGTCTTACAATCTCATCGCCAAAAATGTCAAAGACCTCCATAAGTTCCTGGGTATTGTCCCGCATTATAGAGATCTGTGGGCAAGATGCAGCTAAGTGCTTGCCCCACTCACCTCACTGGTAGGAGAGTGTGGTCACATAAAGGTCACCAGAGCCAATAAGATGAAGAAACGTCCATGGTACTCGGACACGGTGCATCAAAAAGCATTTGGTGACCTGAAGACTTCAATTGCCAAGGATGTAGTCTTAGTCTATCCCGATTATGCAAGGAAATTTGAGATATACATTGATGCCTTGTCTAAACAACTTGGATTAGTTATCACCCAGGGTAATAGGCCACTTGCATTTTCAGCAGAAACTGTCAACAGCGCAACAGAAATACAGCGTGACCAAATTAGAACTACTGGCCATAATGGAAACACTAAAAGAGTTCAACGGCATGTTGTGGAGACAAAGATTAAAAATCTATACAGACCATCATGTCTACCGATGGAGGCTCATCATCAAGGAATTTGGCCCCAAAATTGTCTACATTAAAGACATACATAACACTGTTGCCAATGCATATCTTCTTAGACATCGGACCAATTCCGAGTGAACACAAGAAATGGATGATGTTCAAAAATGCTGGTGTCATTACACTATGCAAGAAGAGAGTACAATAGACACCTCTGCATACCAAGAGGAAATGAATCTGGTGTTTGCAAACCGCAGCGAAGAAGACGTAATCTACCTGTTAATAGTACAAGAGATTGCCCAAGCACAAAAACTTGATGCCATCTTGAAGACACTAAAAGACCAGTACTCGACATAAGTGGTTGAGAGTACAGAAATCCTATGCAAGGATGGAAAGATGGTCATTCCAAAAGATCTTCAACACGGTGCAGTTAGTTGGTACCACCACTATCTACAGCACCCTCGACACACTAGACTCAAAGAAACCCTTCGTGCTGCAATGTATTGGAAAGGTATGTGAAATACCATCCGAAAATATGTCAAAAACTGTCATGCATGCCAAGTCAACAAGAGGCATAAGCATAAGTATGGGAAACTCCCTACTAAACTCTTCATCACAAACCCTTGGGAAGTACTATGTGTGGACCTTATAGGCCCATATACAATCAAAGGTATAGATGGGACAGTAATTGATTTCATGTGTCTCACTATGATTGACCCATCTTCCACTTGGTTTGAAATAGTTGAACTGCCGGTAATCACTGAGGCGATTATTCTCCTGGATACAAAAGGGCAGATTGTGAAAAGACCTATGAGGAACCTAAGTTAGCATACTTTGATAAGTCATCAGCAATGGTCAGCAACTTAGTGAACAAGACCTGGTTTAGTAGGTATCCATGTTGTCAATACATAATTTATGACAATGGAAGCAAATTCAAACTTCACTTCAAAGCCCAATGTGAAACGTATGGGATCACGAGTAAGCCTACCAGTGACAAGAATCCACAAGCAAATGCTATTCTAGAATGAGTACATCAGGTGATTTCATCTATGCTCCGTACAGCTGAAATAGACATGACCCCTTCAGTAGAGCCAAGCAACATAGCTAAGTTCGTGACAAACGTCACTTGGGCCATTCACTCAACTTACCACACAGTACTAAATGCCTCCCCAGGTACAGCCATCTTTGGTTGGGACATGTTGTTTGACATTCCCTTCCTAGCTGACTGGAATAAAATTGGAGAATATAGGCAACACCAAACAGACCAAAACACAAGAAGGGAAAATCGCTCATGTCGTGATTGGGACGACAAAGTTGGTGATCTAGTACTTCTTATTAAAGATGGTATACTTCGCAAAGGTGAAAGTAGATATGAAAGTGATCCTTGGACTATCACATCAGTTCATACGAATGACACCATCAGGATTCAACGCGGGACAAAATCGAAATGATTAAATATAGGAAGAGTTACACCTTTTTAACAACCAAAATTAACACCTTAGTAAATGTCAGTTTCAAACAACAAACACAGCCTCTACCTCTTCAATCAACACTTACTAGTTATAGATGTTTAACAAACTCTTTAGTTTGTTATAGTTACTCTCATGAGAACCCTTTTTTCACCTAAAAACACTTAGGTTTTTTTGTTCCATTTTTACCTGATACTCCATTCATGGGGGCGAGGGACATAGGCCAAGAATCTGCCTTTTTAGTACCCCTGGGTACTTAAATTAAAAGGATCATTCTCAGGACTCCCCAGGAGGAGAGTCCACTGCCCCTGATCCAAAAGACATGGACTCCCAACACAGGAGTCCACTGCCCTACTCCCCACTGGCATGGACTCCCCAACACAAAAGTCCATAGCCCCAAACAAGAGAACACCCTTGAGAAGGGTATACACATACCAATTTTGTGTAGGTTCTACACAATGTCCATTTGCATTGTGAGGAATGGAATTGCAGTTCCACTGCCCTTCCATCCTCACAATTGCAGCAAAATAAGCTCATAAAATCAATTCTTCGACACCTGTCAAAATTGCCTATATTTTTTGCGCTTAATATTTTTTGCGACGACCGGCTCATGTCAATCTTGTGATAGCATAATATGTCATGAATCTACATCATGCTTGTCTAATTTTACACTCCCTCCTAGAAACCTGTATGAATTCTGAGTACAGCAAAGTGTTTCTATTATAAAACTCAACAGTGATGTTTGGCATTGTATAAATCATGTAAAATTTCTTCCAATATATGAAGAATGAATTTGTTTGGGCTCCATTGGTAGCAAATGACACCTTACTTTTTCTTATAAACCATTCTCCAAGGACAGGGGTTTGTTTGTGCTACAGATTTGTTATCATGAAGTGCTAAGGCTGTCAAATTATTGATATCCCTGATTAAGTTTGTTGGTGACTTTCCCATCATTACTTGTTACTTTATCATAGCTTTCAGTGTTTTCTGTCCCCATCTGGGCATCGGTTTTATTTTTCTCCTGGGCTGATTTTATTTTGGACACTTGCTCATCTTTTACACCAGTTTGATCAACAACACAAACCTTGAAATGAAAGATCATTCTATATTCAAGTAACAGAACTCCACAAGCATTGAAAATGTTCAATCCAACATTGATCTCACACATATTTATCACATCAACCATCACTTGTTTACACGTTGTTGCCATTTCTGATGCATTGCTTTTAGTATTTGATGAGTGGCTGCTGATTTCCTGAAATCTATGTCAGGATATTTCACTGAAGATGATCCAAAAACAGAGCATTGTTCCTCTATTAGAGAAGAGGGTTGCGACCATATCAAATGTGATGGCTCAATTAAGAAGCCAACATGCATTGACTATGACAGAGACCACCTTCCAAGTTTATGATGAATGATTGCCTAGATCTGATTCCTGATTTCCAATTCAACTCTTTGAACAAACCATACAGATCAAGAGAGACATTGTTGATATTATGGTGAACTACCTTGCAAAGAATGATTGCTTCTGGAAACAGACAATTTGAAGAGCTCAGAATACTACTCTTTGTCCTTATGTCAAGTTCCTTTGTACTCAAATGATACTTTACTATGGAGTCCAATTCACTCATTATTTTCACAAGGGAGAGGTGATCTCCAGGAGATGTCTATCAAGATTAACTGGAAGTTTTGATTGTTGTATGGCACATGCAGATACAGACCTGAGGAGGCCAACAAAGACAAATTCTTCTAACAATGTTGATGTACACTGATATCATAATATCTCTAGTGTGATGGGATCTCTTGGTGGCACAACAGTTTAGTAGAAGAATCATCCTACAGCTTGGAAAAGGTGGTTTCAAGGAGAAACCAAGTATACAGGTCTTCAAGTAGAATCGCTGTGGATCACAACCTGTGGTTCTGGAATGCTGCCTTTGGCTTTCCAGGTACACTGACCGACATAGACATTTGGGGTGTCATTTTTGTTTGAATCTTCCATCAGCAGTGACCAGATAAGCTCCATTATGATGTTCATATTAATAGGATTACCTTCTCTAAGTAGTTTTAGTGTTATTGATGGTACTTATACCCAGTTACCTATTTTCTTTCATCAGAATATGATTCTTGCATCACACCAACTGTGCTTTCAGTTTTGGTATTGGCCACAAGGCTTAAAGGAAAGACTAGCTATCTATTTAAAGACTATTGGACTAAAACTAAAACAACAACAAAGCATTTGAACACCTAAATTGAATTAGACATAACCATAGCATATCCCCTTTTGCTTCCTTTGCCATGAGCACCTATGTTATGATAACACCAATCATAAAGTTCCCCACTCTTTTGAGGGACCCTGGTCCTCATCCTCAACATTTGATTAATATTTTCCCCTGTTTGATTGATGAGGTTTCAACACAGATGCTGACAACACAGAGGCTTAACACTGTTCATCCATTTGAGAATGAAATTCTCAGACTTGAGCTCATTATGAAGAAATAGCAATCCCTGTTGTAGACACCAGCAACATTTTCACCTCAAGAACAATTTACTAGATTTATGACCTTGATCACATCACTCTACAATAAAACTTCACTCCACTGAAAAATGATTTTAGATGAGGAGAAGGCTCTAACATAAGATTCATAAGTATTGTTTGATCCTTCAGAGATATCATCTTCAGCACTCAAGAAAGAATAATTGAGGCCATGTGTATTCTTATTCTCTGATGCAGTTTTCTGCTTCAAATCAATGACATCCTTGTACATCTCCAACTCTTCTTCCCTCACCTTGTCCTTAAGACACCAAGTGGACTCTTCAAAAGTAAATTACTTCTCATGTTTATCTTGCGGTGTCTGCATCATCACCCAATGGTTTGCCAAGTTTGCTTGTTTCTTGGCAATGACCTTCATCTGTTCAATGTCATCCAAAAGAATTTCTCAATAATTCCCCAGATTGGGTGGCCTTCTGAGCAGCTTGTTCAATCACATTATTGATGGCATCCTTCTGCTTGTGTTTGGAATGCTCTCTTCATGTTGGGAACGTTTTTGGAATGATGAATGAAGAATCTATTGTTGGTAGCAGTAGCATCCCATGTCCTTTCCATGTTCTATAGTGCACCCCTAACACCATCATCAAGCACTGGGTTTAGCTTTTTGGAAGATGGACTAGAACCACTTTAAAATTTGAAATGCATGAAATGTAGTTGATGTGCCTCTGTGCACTTTGAAAAGTCTCATATCTTTCTTTTATTTTTGAGAGTAAGCAGCGTAAAGATCAAACATTTGATAGTAGTATAAGTCACATAGAGAGTCATCCTTTTATTCAGGAAAGAGTGACTTGCTCTTGGACACTATCCATCAGAATTTCTGAACTACAAACCACAGTCTTTTGCTCCAACAGTTGCATGGTTATTGTTATTGTGTCAGGATTTGAGTTTTTATCATATTGGCAATGAGAAAAAGCTCTTGAAAGGAAGAAAGATTCATCCCAAACTTTTCCACATTCATGTGACTGCCATGTTCAACTGACCTTCATAAAGGCTTTGGATAAAATGAGCAACTTATCATATTGAAAGCGGTAGAATGTGCCCAATCCCATTTTTGATGAAGTACTTTTTATCTGCAAGGATTGGTGGTGTTTTTGCTGAAGCAGAATTGTTACTATGATTCTGGGTTTTCTTAACCTTTCCTGCTCAAGTTGGGTGACAGTATCATCATCATTATCATCATCAACATCATCATCAATATTAGCGACAGTGACAAGGAACAGAGATGGTTGAGTAATTGTCAAAAGAAGAATTCATGACAATTTATGTTTTTGTTATTGCTGTATGAAGGAAGCACCGTCGCGTTGCATAGGGAGTCATCATTGATTGAGATGTGGCAGCCCTTGTGGACCTTGAGAATGTGATGAAAAGATTGTGGCATTTGTACGACTGCTCTTGTCTGACATAGGCCAAGAATCAGGGAGCTTCCAGGTGGAACTCCATAAGTCTCCTTCACTTGTTTGACACAGAGGAAGGACAAAAAAGTCATAAGGTATTAGTTTCTCAGAAACAATATATTTGAAGTACATACCTATCTTGTATGTTCCACAGAAGAAAATATTCCAAGTAAGCAGTTGAGGGAGTTCAACTGCTCAACTGACAAAACTGCAGAGCAAGTGAAGCAGATGATAAATTTCAACTGCTCAACTGACAAGCCTGCAGTGTGAGAGCTTCTCTGGAAAAATCAGATCATGTGAGGTTTCATACCAAGGCAGGTAGAAACCTACACAACACCTGAATGATTCATGAGTCATGAGTATGAACATACCAGGACGGTGTACAATCCTACACATTTTGGTTTTTCCACAATGAAGCATTTCTGCTTCATCATGGTGTTTTGTTCATTCACAATTGTAACTAAATTAACTCACAAAAATACAAAGCTGAAACGCATACTACAAGATTTTTTCAAACTACTTTTTGGCTTAGGTCACTATCAATTGATAACCTACATGAGCAAATTTTTTGGACCGTCTGTCCGTCATCGTCAAGCCGACCACCGTTTGTTCAACACCATCGAGTCTGTACTCTGCCAGTCCAGTGTTCAGCATCCATGTGTTCGCCCGTTGAGCCATCATCTTTCGTTCACCGGTAAGTAGTAGCACCACGTCCGCGCTACGTGATCCCGCTGCCAACAAGATTCATGTCAAATGTGTCTCCTAAGCTTCTACGAGACCCTTTTTCTTGGAACAAGCCTTGGAGCAGCCCTCTCAAGAATGTCTACTGAGAAGATCGCGCCCATCGGGCTTAAGAACCAAGAGTGTGAGCGCGGGAGAGGTGGCAAGAAAGCTCCTATCCCTTATGTGCCGGACCGGGACCCTGTCCAAGAAGCATTGGACCTCAAGCCCGAGACCCTCAAGTGCACCCTCGCAAACTGGTCAGAAACCCAAGTCACGGTTTGGTCCAGTCACGGTACCAACAAGCAGTTTGTACTGCACGTGAACAAGGCGTACAGTACCGCCAAGAAAATGGGGCTAATTCCCGCATGCGATGATGCCGAAACGGCATATGATTCGAAAAAAGGTGAATGGAAGGCTGTTCTACATGAACTTGCCAATGCCCCCCTCAGCAAGACTGAGAAAGAGAGACAGACCACAGAGTCACTCTCCCTAAAGGCCAACATGATCGTCTTAAGGACAAAAATGACCAACTCGGCCCTAGAAGTTTTTCAACTCTACGCCAACCTTCTCACTGAGGAGGCACGTCAGCCCTGGGACTTAATTGTCAAGGAGGAGATGGAGTCAACTCCCTTTCACGACACAACCTTGGAGTCGAAAGGAAGAAGCCACTGGGCAAGACGTCCGAGTCATTCAGGAGGTGCCAGTTACTTCACCTCCAATTGTGTTTCGCACATGACGCGGGCAAAAATTTGAGAATCTATATCTCGAATTGCCTCAAGAAGCCCAACAAGGTTTGGGTGCATCAGTTTGTGTAGCGCATGATGCAGCTGAACAACTACATGGAAGATCTCCCGTGTTTGTACTACAGCCCGAGCGCAAGTACTATGACCCAACAGGTCTTCTCCTTCACTGACGTGGAGCTTGCATGTCATATGTTGTGCATGTGTCCATTGAAGTGGCAGAATCAGTACCACTTGCTTGAAAAGTGTTCTCCCAAAAGGGGTTAAGCCTTTATTACTCATTCTTGAGCAATTGAGGTGGCACACCCAGTGGATGAGAGGCAGTCGTCTTCTAAGCCTGCAAAGACCCAAGGAGCTGAACAGCCCTCCAAGAAGTTTGCGCTAGGCGCACAAATTCCCAAGAAGCCCAAGCAAGCACGCACAGAGTATACACGCGTAGACAAGAACTGCGAGCTATGCAAAAAGCATGGGGGCATGCACATCATGCATAACACCGTGGAGTATCGCCGTTACAACAAAGACGGAACTCCTACGGGGGGAACTTTCGGGCAAGCGGGGTGAAAGTCTCGCGAGGATAGTCGTCCCAAGAAGTCCTACGTCCAGGTCTTGGCTTGCATGGAGAAACTTGAGCAGTCTCTCAAGAAAGCCAACAAAAAAGGCAAGAAACATTGCCAGCGCGAAGAAAGTGACAGCGATTCCGACTATCCTGAAGCATTGGGTCGGGTAGTACCGGGGAAAATGAAATTAATTATAAGAAAATTAAAACTAACCACGAGTTAGTTAATTACACTACCCCTGGTCTGATAAAAACTACCAGTAACCAAAAATTAGAATTAAATGAAAAAAATTTAATTGCAGATTATTCAAGTCCCCTAGTGGACAGAACTTTGAACAATCTCAAACACACCCTGAACTTATCCACTAACTTTGATGCAGAACCCAATTTAGTGAGGGACCCCCTACAAAAATCAAAGTCAATTGAGCCATCTATTCCGCAAAAATCAATGGACTCAGTAACAGCAGTACTAGCTGTGCAAAAATTAGCAACTGGAAGTCAGTCCTTGACAAAACTCAAACACTTGTCCAGGAGTCGCAAAAACAACTTCTTGAGAGTACTATTAGACACTGGTTCTGATGGTGACCTCATGTTCCATGAAAAAGGAACCACGAAGCATTTTCCCTACTTGACTAGACAGGTGTCAAAGTTTTGGCACACGTCAAATGGGTGCTTCCAAACCAAAGGAGGAGGCGAAGTTACTCTAAAATTCCTAGAGTACTCCAACAGCAAGGAATACACAGTTAAACCTGATGTTGTTGAGTATGATGGAAAAAAGATGACTAAGCCAGTGTTTGACCTCATCTTAGGCATAAAAAACATGAAGAGAGCTTGGAATTGTTCTAGATTTTTGAACAAAGGAGAGACATCAACAGTCTGTCAACTAGCTCTAAGATTGAAAAAGCTTGGTCAGTTAACCACAGCATGATTCATGAACCACGTAGCACTGAGGAAGCCACTCAGCATGTCGTTCACATCTTAGATGCAAAATATGAAAAAGCAGACCTCCAATCAGTTGTTGACAACAACTGTCCTCACCTCAGTCTACAAGATCAAAATAAGTTGTTGGAGCTCCTCCGTAAATACGATGACCTCTTTGATGGTACACTAGGTGATTGGAATACTGAGCCTGTCTCCTTCGAACTGAAGGAAGGTGTAAAAGCAGACCATGGCAGAGCCTACCCAGTACCACATTCAGTCAAAGAGACTCTCATGAAAGAGCTCAAAAGACTATGTGACCTGGGGGTACTACTGTGGCAGCCCGTATCTGAATGGGCTTCGCCATCGTTCATAGTACCAAAAAAAGATCAGACTGTACATTTTCTAAGTTATTTTAGAGAAGTAAACAAAAGGATAGTGAGAAAACCATTCCCATTACCTAATATTAGTACAGTCATGCAAGAGTTAGAAGGCTTCACTTTTGCCACAGCCCTTGATTTAAACATGGGTTACTACACCATTAGATTGGATCCAAATGCATCCGAAATCTGCGCCATTATATTTCCATGGGGCCAGTACTCTTACCTCAGGCTGCCAATGGGAATTGCTGGTTCTTGGGACATTTTTCAATCGAAAATGGCGGAACTAATGGCCACCCTTGAGTTCGTAAGAGCTTACATTGATGATCTACTATGTATCACCAAGGGAACCCTGGAAGACCACTTGGGTAAATTGTAATTGGTCCTCTCCAGACTGCAAGATGCAAACTTAAATGTAAATGCTCGCAAATCAAACTTCTGTGCCATTGAAACAGAATATCTTGGATATATCCTCTCACGAGATGGAATTAAACCACAACCCAAGAAGGTACAGTCGATACTTGCACTGACACCACCCAAAAATGTCAAAGACCTCCATAGATTCCTTGGCATGGTCCAATACTATTGAGATCTTTGGGCACAACGCAGCGAAATGCTTGCCTCACTCACAAGCCTAGTAGGCGAGTGTGGTCATACCAAACAATCCAAACTTCTCAAGGTGAAAAAGAAACCTTGGAAATGGACTGAGGAACATCAAAAAGCATTCGATGATGTAAAGGCCACTATCGCCAAAGATGTGTCCTTGGCCTACCCTAATTACTCAAAAGGGTTTGAGATCGGATCCAAGAGACAACTTGGAGCCGTCATTACTCAGAACAACCGGCCAATTGCATTTTTCAGCAGAAAACTCTCTGTCTGTCAGCAAAAATACAACGTAACTGAAATTGAACTTCTAGCCATAGTTGAAACACTCAAAGAATTCAAAGGAAAGTTGTGGGGCCAGCCAATTGTAGTCTACACAGACCACAAAAACCTCATGCAAGACGCACTCGGTTTAACCTGTGTCAGGGTTTATCGTTGGTGTTTATTGCTAGAGGAATATGGTCCGGAAATTGTGTACATCAAAGGAATCCACAACATAGTTGCGGATGTGATTTCACATCTTGACTTTGGCTCAACAAAGGACGTCAAGGAAAACTGGATGACCTTCACCAAATGCTGGTGTTACTACACTATGCAAGCAGAAGAGGAACCATCCCCAGTCAAACACTCAGACCTCATGAACTTTTTTGCTAGCCGCAGTGAAGAGATTGCGATCTATCCCCTGGCATTTAGGGAGATTGTCACAGCTCAACACACAGATAAAACGCTGGACAAACTCAGCCTGCTCGAGGCATACAAACCTCAGCTGGTAGAAAATGTTCAAGTACTGTGCAAGGATGGCAAACTTGTCATCTCGCAGGAACTCCAGCCGCAAGCAGTACAGTGGTACCATCACTACCTGCAGCATCCAGGGACAACCCATCTTGAAGAGACTCTTCGCGCTGCGATGTATTGGAAAGGTTTGCGACGTTCTGTCCCCACCTTTGCCAAGTCAACAAACAACGCCAACGTAAGTACAGTAAATTACCTACAAAATTGGTTGTATCAAACCCCTGGGAGGTACTATGTGTGGACCTAATAGGACCATACACTGTCAAGGGCAAAGACGGCACTGAAATGGACTTTATGTGTGTCACATGATAGATCCAGCTACCAATTCGTTCGAAATTGTGGAATTACCCGTAACTGAACTCAATTCTGTTACTCCCACGGGGAAAAGGGGCCTCAAGGGTACTAACACACATAATAAACCTAAAGAAGCTTACTTTGATACATCATCAGCACAAGTTGGCTCTTTAGTGAACAAGATCTGGTTTAGAAATTACCCACGTTGTCAAGTAATTACTTACGACAATGGAAGCAAGTTCAAGCTCAATTTCAAAACCCTATGTGATTCATACAGTATCAAGCGTAAGCCAACCAGCATCAAGAACCCCCAAGCAAGCGCAATACTAGAACGGATGCATCAAGTAATCATGCCAATGCTCCGTACCGCTGAATTAGACATGGCCAATACAGTGGCTCCTAGTGACATCACTGACTTCCTCACAGACGCTGCATGGGCCATTCGCTTCACACACCACATAGAACTCAAAGCCTCTCCAGATGCAGCAATATTTGGCAGGGACATGCTGTTTGACATTCCCTTCCTAGCTGACTGGAACAAAATAGGAGATCATAGGCAACGCCAAACCGATTGCAACACAGAACATGAAAACAAGTCTCGCGTCGATTGGGATTATAAAATTGGTGATAGAGTACTTCTTTGCAAAGAAGGTATCCTCTGCAAATCAGAAAGCAAATACCATAAAGATCGTTGGACTATATCAACAGTCCATACGAATGGTACTATCAGGGTTTACCCCGGAACAAAATCAGAAAGATTAAACATTAGGAGGGTAACACCATACTTTGACACTACAAACACTTAAGATAAGAAAATGTTAGTGAATCACTCTTACTCCTTTCGTAGTCACTTCTCAGCCAGGAAAGTCTTGTATCACTGGTATACCTCGGTACACAAACAAGTGTCTTCCCCTTCAAAAAGGCCTCCCCATTTTTCCTTTCTACACGAATGGTTTTTTTTTCACACAACTCACCTGATCCTCCATTCGTGGGGGCGAGTGACATAGGCCAAGAATCAGGGAGCTTCCAGGTGGAACTTCATAAGTCTCCTTCACTTGTTTGACACAGAGGAAGGACAAAAAGTCATAAGATATTAGTTTCTAAGAAACAATGTATTTGAAGTACATACCTATCTGGTATGTTCCACAGAAGAAAATATTCCAAGTAAGCAGTTGAGGGAGTTCAACTGCTCAACTGACAAAACTGCAGAGCAAGTAAAGCAGTTGATAAATTTCAACTGCTCAACTGACAAGCCTGCAGTGTGAGAGCTTCTCTGGAAAAATCAGATCATGTGAGGTTTCATACCAAGGCAGGTAGAAACCTACACAACACCTGAATGATTCATGAGTCATGAGTATGAACATACCAATACTGTGTAGAATCCTACACATTTTGTTTTCCACAATGAAGTATTTCTGCTTCATCATGGTGTTTTGTTCATTCACAATTGTAACTAAATTAACTCACAAAAATACAAAGCTGAAACGCATGCTACAAGATTTTTTCAAACTACTTTTCGGCTTAGGTCAATGTCTGAGAATGTGAAAAGAGATTGATCGCCCAAGGAATGTGTTTGGGCAGAAAACGGTAACGTTAACCCAAACAATTCCAACTTTAGTGTTCCTGTGGAAATTTTTGGTGTTCTTTTGCAATTTGTCCTCGACGTTGCATTAGCTCAGTGGGCTAATTCATAAGTGACGAGTACAAAATACTGTGATGGCCCAGGATTTAGACCTGTAGTTAGCAAAATTTCTCAACTTTTTAATTCATATTCAATAGGAGAGATTACAAGTTGACAAGTGATAATGGTTCAGTCTTCATGAACATGAGATGCGTGAAACAAAAATATGGATGAATAAAGGCTGTTCAACAATGTCTTAGTAAAATTGTGCTGTAGTTCAATCCTAGGAAGAAGCACACTTCTAGTTATGAATTATGAAAATGAAGAGAAGGTGTTATTCAGAATGATAACGAAAGAACTTTTCCTACTTATTCTACCTAACAACATTTTTCAGAATACATGAAACAATAGGGGGGTTGTTGACATCTTGAGCTTGCCAAAGTTACAAGAAATAGTGGATCCATATTGGACCACAACACTGAAAGGAGACCAAAATTAGTGAAGCCATTGTTTTCATTTTGTTGGTTGATCAACACTCCTTAAGTCCCGACAATGGAATGGAGGATTCGGCTATGATTTTTATGTAAAGATTTCGATTGTCTGAGAAGTGATGATGTAATGGTAGTAGGCCAAAAATTACTTCACTTGGAGTAGGCTACGCAAAACCCAAGACAAGCTTGAGTAGGCAACACACTATAGCATGCTCATATCAAAAACCAATAGTTACCCGTACAAAAACTAACAAGAATGTTTGTTGATTGAATGCTGAGAGTGGCGAATCAATTTGTTTGAATCGTGATTCCTCAACAGAACGTGCATTACACTATGAGGTAAAGCTGGGTCGTGTTCGTCAAACATGAGCTCCAAAAGATCTTCTATTGTTGCATTGTTTTGAGCTTCAGCGAGGCGTTCTAAACAAAGCTTGCAATTTGAACCAGCGTCTAAAAATGGAAACAAAAATTTGTTCCACATAATAGATGAGCTGAATCTCTCGACAAATCCCACACAAAACCATGTCCATGCAGAAACAAAGTCGGCATTGAGCGAAGCATCCATTCGTCGAAATTCGATGGTTCCATACGAATTGATGGGTAGCAAGTTGAGAGAATTCCACCGGGATAGCGTGTTTGCCATAGTTTCTTGATCGAATACTGTTTCAAAGAGTGAATGTGATTCCTTCTTTTCTTCCTCGCTGAAAAAACTTACATAGCTCGAGTGGACGTGACGAAACCATGCCGGGAGATTGTAAACATTTACATCGCTTACGGTTCCATCGTCATCGATGGACGAAACTGATAAACCTTGATCCCATGAAAGATCTCGCCATACAAACTCTGGTCCAGTTGGCAGCATTGGTGCGAACGATCTGTCTCGCCATACGTTGGGCATGCAAAAGAAATTTTGGACCACTCTATCGAAGCAAATCCAACCAAAAATTACACACAACAAAGATTGTGTTCTTTCGAGATCCGTCCCCTGATGCACCACAGTTCTCGGCCATGCATTAGGATTTGCCACATTGACGTGTACGTGGATCGAGGTTGCAGATTGACCAAGATCACTGACCAGTGGAACAACTACTGGTTTCGTGGAAACCGAAGGATTCTTCAAAATCCCATCAAGGAACAGTCGAATGGACGCATCAGCTTTATCCTTGCCATCGGGAGGAGGAGGGAATTCATGATATAATTCATTGGGAGGCAACGGTGATTTATACTCAGGTGATGCCTGCGAAGTTGGTACCTCGTCATAGGGAGTTGCAACAAGCAACTCTGGTGGCATCTGTACTTTGCCCCCGAGCACAAGGTGATCAAGTTCACGGAGAATGCAAGCGTGTTCAGCTCCTGCCAATGTTGACTTTTCAGGATCAGTGATATGTGACCAGATTCTTTCATAAAGATCGATTCTGGATGGAGGTGCTGCGTTATCAACATAAAGATCGTGTGACACGGACCACAACAGAAATTGGTCCCACATAGAATTGATAGTTTCAATAGTTGATACGTAGTCTTCGTCGCCGTCGGTATCAATTTGGCTTAAATGCCAATTTCTAGCTCGATTGATTACTGCTTCAAACTGCTGCTGCTGTGTGAAACAACCAGCTTCAAAATCAGATGCGTTGAGCGGCATCTGAACAGTTTCCAATTCGAGCCCAAAGCCACGGCGGCGGCGTGGTGTCATGACATTATCATCGGTTTGATCATGGAGAAAGAACTCGTTGAATATTGTGTGGATCGAATCTGTGGAATGAGCGTCATCGTTCTTAAATAGTTTTGGTGCCCACACAAGGTCTTGCAATTGGAATTTGAAAGGTCCGACTTGTGGTGGTGCTACGTGTAGCGTCCTTTGAAGAATCTTGGTCCTATTGCAACCATGAAAAATCTTAAGTGTCACCAGGGATTCCGAATTACAAAAGTATTCTTCACTGGGTGGCTCCAAGTTGCTCCACGACACGCTCATTTCAGGAAAACTGCAATCCTTCGCGCACAAATTAAGCTTGATTGCGCTTGTGGACGAAGCGAGCAATGCCATCGCAGGCCTACGACCGATTCTGTGCACGGTAAATTCCACAATAGGGTCCTCCATTTGCTCTGTAGTGTTGTCACTACCACTTGACATGCACGCTTCGATGATATAGTTCGATAGTGACGTAAATTGCGATGAATCCGCAGGACCCCAGTCAATCCTTGCCTCGATGATTCCATCGGATATGTAACGCTGGAAGTTATCGGAATAATGAACTACGTCCCTGATTGCGGCGTGACCCTCGCGGAATTCAGCATGGTAGCGCATGGCCTCGCCATAGGATGGACTCGCGCGAAGCTTCGGATAGCAGAAATTGCAATTCGAGATGTCCATCGCCATGGTCTTTGATATGTTGACTTCGTTTGCAAATTATCACAAGCGGCACGATCGATTGGAAGTACAAGTCCCAGAGGTGCTGCGGTCCATTCGTGAGCGTGTATGGTACGACCGGCCGCGAGAAGGAGTGGTGCTCAGAAAGCGACGCGCACTGGTTTCTTGCGCTTGCCGAGATCGATGCATTCCTTCGTTGTCCGGATTCCCATCGGCGCAACTTGGCGACCATGGCAAAAATAATTCCAAATTCCCATCGACGCATTGTTGCGATTTTGGTCGGTGAGTGTCGAAAATAATAGGAGATGAGTCTTGAGAACGTGATCATATTAGCCCCTTAAAGCGATCTTTAGTTATGTTTTTGTACACTGTATGACGTAAGTCGCTTTTGAGCACTCACGTCCAATACACACAAATAATAATGCTTTACTAGCCGTGAGGATGAGCAGTAACCCCAGCGGCAGCACCATTCAACGCCACGGCAGCTCGTCCTTCTCCAAAATGTCTTACGGTAGTCAAATCGACCCTGTCGACCACTCCACAGCCATCAATATCGGCGCCAGCATCAACCGCGCCGGCAGTGCGTTGTCATCCAACGAATATGACAATTCAAAGAACATTCGACGAGATTCGTCCTTCGCCTCTCTCGTTAGCGAACAAGCACAACAAACGCTCATTCGAGCGCGTTCTCCCCGCGAGATCCTATCGTCATTGCAGAACGACATGTCTTGGTCTTTAGTGCGTGGACTTGCAGGGAGCATCGTCGCCTTTTTCGTGGGAGTGCTTGGGCCGAAGGCGTGGTTTCTTCCTCTCATGGGAGGGCTGACGATGCGGCCTATTCCGTATCAAATCACGAACGCGGGGGATGTATTGTTGGATCTTGGTTTGGCGAATGAATTGATTCCGAAGGCGGAAGTAACATTCCCTTGTGAGTTTCAATCATTTCCCATGTTAACTTCTTGTGTTGTCCTGCCTCCAACTCACATCATTCTTTATGTGTATGCCTACTGCGTTGCTCTGTCGCTGTCAATTCCAGCCGAAAAACTGTACTTTTTGTCACTATGGGCTCCACTGATCATAGTTACTGTGGTTGGCGGCATTTTCCCTCTCGTTGCGTCTACTGTTCCGAACAACAATTCACTCCACAATATCCATGCAGGAGTGTGTACCATTTTTACAGCGATCGGGATATCAGAGTTCGTCACACAAATCTTCAAATTCTACGTGGGTCGACTCCGTCCTAACTTCTATGCTATGTGTGGATTCGATAAGCAAACTTTGCAGTGCACAAATGGAGAGGAAATGGAAATGGAGGCCAGAATGAGTTTTCCTTCGGGTCATTCGTCGTTGAGCTACTGTGGAATGATGGCATTGGTTCTGTTCTTCATCGCACGTGTAGGCTTGGGGAGAGTTGGAAAACAATCTTCCCTCGGAAAGTTCAGAATTTCGGTGCTTTTATCTTTCGTACCCTTATTATTTTCATTTTGGTGCGCAACAAGTAAGGTTGACAACGATAATAGCTGTGTTGGCGAGGTGGTCCTTAACGTCTTCTCTCATCATGATCCCGTGTATAATTTTACCCATTTACAGGCCGTCTTGTCGATAACTGGCACCATCCATCAGACATAATTGCTGGTTCTATAATTGGCACAGTAGCTTCGTGCATTGCATATCATATATGGTGAGTGCGAGTTTTCAGTTCATAATTACCCTTACATTTGTAACCGGTATTATTATTTTTTGAAGAACTGACACCTCTCTGTTTTGTCACTAATTTCATTCAATAGGTACCCTCATGTTTGCTCTGCTTGTGCCGGCATACCTTTATCTGTTATCATTCAAAACCAAGAAGAGAATACTAGAATCGGTTCGGATTACATGATGGTGGAAAAATCTGTTAGCCTCCCAATTGTTGGCTAAGCTAAATTGGAGACGTTCACAATAGCAATATTTACTACAAATCTAAATCAACCTTATTTTGACGGAGCTAAAGTAGTCAGCTCGGCTGTTTTCCTTCGACCAAAACATCACTACAGAGTGATGACATGACTAATCCGCACTGGCATCTCCATACCATCCAGGGCCTTTACTGATAAGTATGCATGCCCGGTAGGTGTCTGGGCAGCGGCTCCCTCTGTTGGAAACCTCTTCAACAATCGAGCGCATTTAGCATTAGGAAACAAGTCCCAGGTAGATCGATCGAGAAGTGCGCCGTTATACCTAATTTCAATGTTGGTATTGTTTAAAAACATTGGTTTTGCGATCTCCGTATCTCCGCAGCAGCCACAAATTGACACCAACCCAACCCTTGAATAACAAACAGCGATAAACATTAAAACAACCAGAGTACTCAAAATCCGTCAAAATATCGCAACTTACTCCATCTTGGGCAGACGAAAAACCACCATGCCATTCTCAGACGACGTTGCAGAGATTCCTCCGCAGTTGTCCAAATGCTTGCAAATCTCCTTGTCGTCACGGTCTTGGAAGTAGACAACATCTTCCTTACTCACCAAGTGCCAAAAGTCACGTGGTTCGTACCAAATTTCCCATTTCTGTAACTCACCCTTGTGCGGGTTCAAATCGTCATTAGGATCTTCTACCCGGGCCCCACGTACACCATAAGTGGGGAGTTCGTAGTTCGTGCATCCTGGTACCTCATTAACAACACAATACTCAGGGTCACAGCGCAATGGCTCCGGCAACGACTTCTTGGATACAATTTTTCTCTTCGAAGCCGACCATATGACACGTGGATCATTCCCAGACGCAATGTCCTTCTCTATCAGGTCCAAAGCCAACAGTATTGCTTTTGAATAAACTAAAGCAAACGCATCTGATACGAGCTGGAAGCCTAGAACGGCAAGCACAGTAAATCAATCACTGTTGATGTCAAAGCAGCGAAAGGGAGGAACTAGAGTTGATACCTACCTAGAGGACCGGGGTGCCAATTTCGCAGTACCACGCCTAGACTCTCCTTCCGACCCTCGTCTTCTTCGAGCTCACCGTAACGTGTTGTATTGTGGTAACCATCACCCACTACGTGCCAACCGAATCGATCTAATCCATTTTTCGCCTCTGTATCATAATCGTGACCACCCTGACGGTAAGCGTATCTCATGTAAAATGCATCATAGCCATACTGCGCGTAGTATTTCGTCAATTCCTTCTCTTCATCTGATGCTTGTACTGCACCCTCTACATTCAAGACATGTACCGGCGGTTGACGCGGAAGCATCTGAGTCCATCGAACCAAATTCTCTCTTGATACCAACGCATCCATGTAGTTTCCAACCTCGAAATAAGACCAGGTATAATGCACTATGTCAACATTCGGCGAAACATTCTGTTTTATACAGAAGACCTGATTCGCAAAGTTATCACCACAGCCGCCTCCTTCTCCAGCATTTTGGCAAATGAGCTTCATGCCCGCTGCCTCCCATACCGGACCAAATGTTCTTTGGAGTTGGTTTTCGTAGCTGTCATAATGGCAATTATCATGACCGGCGGCCACGCTTGATCCAATAGTGCCTATGATGAACTCCTTTTGCTCGTCAGTGACTAGAGCCTGATGATTCCAAACAACACATTTAATCATCAATCATTTCAAAATTGAGAAAATATGTTCAAAGAAGAGGTTAAGATTACTCACACGAGCCATGGTATCCACCAATTTTCGTAGCCTGTCTCGTTTTTCGGGTTCGGGGTCGGCATCATCGTAGAGGACATCAAAATCCCATGGTCCTACCCATGATTCTATGAGCATTTTACTTGTTGTTTCGGCACCGTAATAATATTCCTCAATCATTTTAACAAGAGACTGAGCTGCTGTACGAGTTGCCGTTAGACGTTCAGTAGTGAATGAACCAACATTGCTTTGAGATGGGGCATTGCCAGCTGTCTCAGCATTGGAACTGTCTTCTTTTTCTGGTTCGCCATTCGTGGCATCAGCTTCGCTCTCGCCGTCTTTGCTGACGTCAACATCATCTGCATCACTTTCGTCCATCGCATTAGCGTCATTTTGCTTCGTGTCTGTCTGCTGATTGTTGTCATTAAGATCGAAACTCTCGGGGTCAATTTTTTCCTCGTTTGGATTCGATGGAGTATTATCGTCATCGTCCGCATCATTTTCGTCCTCGTGTGACTCCACAACAGCAATGCTTTCTTGAGAGGCCGAGCTCGAAGCCTTAGGGCTACCTTGTGCATCCCCTGCACCGATCTCATCCGGCGACTCTCCCTCCCGGAAAACATGATACGCGCTCCCCCCAGTTTCTGCCCAGTCGTTTTCCCCCCTCAACGCATTCTTGGACTCCAATTCCTCTAAACTTTCCTCCTCCGTCAAGAGAGTCGTTTCCTCGCTTTCCTGCCCGATGTTCATAAACACAATGACAGCCAGCACAATTACCAACGATGCCCAGCGTAGCATTCCCGGACGTAAGAGTGTGTTTAGGCGCATCCCACGTGGATTATTTGTTGACTGAAGTAGAGCCAGTTGAGTTTTGGTGGGACTCTTCATTATTTCCATGGGTGGAGGGCGCCGGGTTGTTGAGGCGGAGGAAGATTGCTCAGCGATGAGAGCGTGGTGTTCGCTTTCAACTTCGAGGCCGAATTCTTCGAGTTCGGAGGCTCGCGGCATGGTTGTGGTTGTGGTTGTGGTTGTGGTTGTGGAGGCGTGATGAGGCCAGAGGTTGTCGTGGGGAAAGAGGGTGGTTTGGTAGAATAGTTGTTATGAAGAGCTTGCGCGTTGGCTGCATGTAGTAGTTAGACGGAGCCAGGAGGATCTTTGCCTTTCTACCTAGCCAGGCTCATTGTAGGCGCCCACCATTTTTTTTTACTCGTGCGCAGGAAGAGAGGAGCGACAGTGACACTGTAGTGAATGGCCGTGACGACGTTAGTGACTGAGGTAGGCAAGGGACGGTACGATGACGGGACAATGACAGGGCAGTGACTGGCTTTTTTGCTGTTTTTGAGTGTTTTTGAGGTGTTTTTGGCAAGTTTGGAATTCAACAAGAAAATAATGTGAACTCTCCTCTGCCTGGTAGGTTTGGTATCTCAGAGATTCAGCAGGTGGTAGACAAAACATGTGGACCTGCAAAATGATGGTGTATAGTAGGTATCAGATTTCAGGCCAAAACCTGCAACTTCCTGGAATTGACCTGTTTTCATTGCAAGGGGGCAGAAGATTCACAATCAAGGAATTCGGAGTCAAGACTGGACCTTTGGAATGGAAAAGATTTTAAAAAATACAACATTAAAGTCATTGAAAGATTCAATGTGGACAGTTTCCACTTAAAATTGCAAAAGACATTTTGCCCAATAAAAATAAGTATGGTCTCTAGTATTCTGTATTAAACATCAAGTGGTGCACTTTACGTCAAAGTCCATCTTTGACGTTATGATTAAGTTGTAATCTACTTGTATTTTGAGGAAATAGTTACATTGATAACGTGGAACCTGGATATGCCTTATTAACATAGCTTTGTAATCATTCTAGTGAGAAAAAGATTCATGACTTCTCTTTGTGCTTGAAAACAATTCATGTGTATCATGCGCAATTTGGTAGGGGGCAAGCATTTTACTAGTGTTGCTAGCTTTGAGTGATACATGGTGTTTTGGAAATTCTGATCTTGTCCATGTAAAGATAACTCTGCTCAGTTAGCAAAATTAACTACTGGTTTGTCCACCCTGATAGAGCTCCACACCACTTTTAGACATGAGTATTCTTACGTATTTTTCAACATTGAAGACGTAGTGGTGATGCCTTCTTTGGTGTTTCAAGTGATTCAGTTTTTAATGGATGCAAATCTTCTTCAAGTTTTGCCTTTTCAATTTGGTATTTTGAATTGTCACTTTGACAAAGGTATGTGATGTATGTGTGTTTGGTCCAACATAAATTATTTCATGACTCTTAATTCATACTATGATTTGAAATATTTTATATAAAATAAATGTATGTCATACAAACTACCGGTAATAATATCACCCAAATATTCGTGAAAACTTTTCACAGGTTATTATCTATCTGTTTTTGTGTTGCGCCAATAATCAGACATTTTTGTTGTTGTTTTGGACAAATGTCAAATTCTTTGTTGTCCCCTTCATTTTTCTTCTTTCGTGGATGAACTGAGTAGCTTGATGTTTCTCCCCATTTCCTTGGGTAAATGATCCAGAAATGTTGTAGAATAAATTGTTGGTGAGACTGCTTGATTCCTTGTTTGGTGCAGTGGCACTGGTACAGTGAGCAGTAGCTTGTTGTCAACTTGTACTTTACTATTTATTTTCTGCTGATCTTCCTGTTGATATCGCAATTTTCATATTAGCAATACTTTCATATTGGTACTTCCTAAAGGGACTTCAAAACATGATCAGGGTCTTCTTCATCATCAATATCCACACCATTTATACTTGCATTTCCAACAAGATGACGATGAATCATAATCATTTGTGTTATTGTTATTGTTGTTATTCACCTAAAATACTAAGGACCAATTGGGCTATGGTCGCAAAAAAACTTCCTGGTTGACTTGTTGATTGTTGATTTGACACAGTCTTCCATAACATTGGTATTGAAGATATGTCACAGCAATCTGAAGAAGACATCTGGGCCCAATATTGGTGACAATCACCAAAACAACAGTGAACTATTAATTTTTAAGTCCACAAAGAAGATATGGCAATATTGTACAGTATTGAGATGATATGACAGAACAATCGTAACCTAAAACTCAAGTGAATTATCAAAAAACAAAGAGCAACAAGAACAATCAAAAAGCAAGGTCCAGAGTGTGGCATCATTCAAACATTGACCATGAATAATAAGATGTGGTCAATTGTACCACACCATGACATAGAATGGAGAACTATATTTGCAATTGCACCCAATGAAAGTTAATCATTGTATGCAGTAAGTAGAAACAACAAACAAGAGTTGATCAATATTGTCATCGTGGCAATGCCAAAAAGAGTACTAAAAGACATTGCAAACTACAATCATACACAACCATTCACCAACAAATAGGATGCAAATGTAAGAAAAGGCTGATTTGTGACACATTTGAATGGGATTGACATTTTGATTACTGCTATCAAAAACTTTGAGACACTAAATCTCGCATTTGGCACCATCTTTCTAAAACTGGGTATGTAGCATTCAATATTGAAATCTTGCAATGTTGAAATTCAACTTTTTCATTGATCATGATACAGAAGACAAAATATAATGAATTAGATGAAATAGTCAGTCGGAATCATTCTGATGCATATTCAAGTAACAATAAAGCCTTTGATTGCTCTGTTTGTTCCACTTTTGGCAAAAACAAGGACCCAAGTAGTCACTTTTTGCATGTACACATTAATGTCCTTGTGCTGAATTGTTACTGAGCCAAAAATGCTTGTCTTGTTATTGTTCATTTGCAGTAATGACGCAGAAATACAATGCAAACTTTTTCACAACAACAACCTCAGTTGAAGAACCATGAACTGAGATTTCAGAAAATTTGTATTGTTTCTTAGTTACCTAATGCAAATGCTACAAAGTATATTCTTGCTAGCAGTAGCAATATGCCCATGTTATGTGAGGCAGCTCCCTGGGACTCCAGATGGTTGCCAAGAAATCTTCAACATTGCCAAAACTCACTCCATATCATGCTCCTATGGTGGAAGGTTAGACATATGAGTGAGCAAGGGAGATGATGGGCAACAAAACAAATGAACTGAATGAAGGGTTGTGCGGGAATATACCTATACCTGGAAGTATATGAATTAAAAATATGATACTTTTATTTTTTGTTGTGTTCTGAAGACTGATTTGGCCAAGCTCATGAGAAAAATGTCTTCTTAACATTTAGCTGTTATTGTCAACAGGTTTACTGGGCAAGAGTCTACCCGCAATGACACTAAGGGGGTATTTATTTGACCTCAGACTTAGGCAGCAAAACACAAACTTAGGCAGCAAAACACAAACTTAGACAGCAAAACACAAAAGGTTACTCATTCCAGCAATGAAAATTGAAGGACTCCGACTAGAATTAACAACTCTCATGTCATAAACACACACATTTGTTTGATTGCTGTCTGCTTTGTTCCATTGGTATGTGGCATCATGCAAAGCTGAGTTACAAAATAGTTATTAGAGCAACTAAAAGTGTGTTAATCTGTAGGTTTCTTGCTTCATTGTCAAGATACAAACTTGTCCAATTTGTTAATGTATATTGGCATGTTTGAGGATAATCCATCATTTTGATTTTTCTATGACTTGTCAGCAATGAATGTTGGTAAGAGCCCAAATGATAAATCTCAGAAAGAATGTTGTGCTGCATGGCCATCATGAATTGTTGACTTAGCAACTGTCATGTTCATTACACAATAGCAGGTTGTGGCACCAGAGGTATTTACTAGCTCGCAGTATGAGAAACTCCTTGATGCAAATTCAAATTGTTAATGCAAATCTTTAAACCATAGCTACTATAGGTTTCTTGCACATCAAATATCCACTTATTAATATATAGAGTTGACACCAAGAAAGAACATATCATAGCAGAGAACAATTTGTAAGCTTAAATGGCACAGAACAGACAATGAAGTTTGTCCAAGACAGGTTTTATAGGCAATGACAGTGATTGGCTGATCTATCAGCATGGTAATGCAGGAGATGTGTTCTTGGGGGAGGGGTGGCATTTTTAACATTTTCTAAGTTGCTTATCAAAGCCTCTTTTTTATAGAGGTTGAACTCCATCCCTGCCAATACCATTGGTTGAACAGGTCAGCAAGAAAAAAGTCAGAGGTGAAATGTGGTCTTGGTTCAAGTGTGAGATGAAATGGTGGAATGCTGAAGTAACAAAAGTAGGTATTCATGAATTGCAATGAATTCAATGACTGATGTGAATGGGACACTGCATGTTAAATGGATGCAAGCATTGTGACCAAAACTGTTATTTTGGCAAGCAGTAGAGTTAGAATTAGGTTTAGAATGGAAACCACAGCATGCCTCTTCATATTAATTTTTGGATGTGGTGGAAATATGCTGCACGAGTTTGTAATGAGGGATTAACACAATGAAAGATTGCAGAGCATGATGAATCATGATGGAGAAATGAAAGAGGAATGCACAGTATTGAAGGTGGGCATCTTGCAAAATGCCCATGGTGAATGGTTGTCCAGAAAATGTTGGAGGACAAAATAAATGAATGTTGTGGCAAATCAATCAAAGTGTGCATATGTGAGTCATAATGATTTTCAGGATTCATCAATGCAATGATTAGATTGTGGAGTGTGTAATAGTAGTATCACCTGTGCATGGGGGACAGGGGGACCGCAATAAATGCATGCACCTCAATTATATCAACTCCTACATTGCAACAAACTTGTGGTGTTTGCAAAAGACTTTTGAAGCTTCCTGCATGCTGTAGACAGCTTTGCATACACTGGCAGCAGATTCTGACAAACTTGCAACATTTTTTAACACGCTGTTTACAGTATCAAACAAAATCCCTTGAAGGCAATAAACTTCAACAGGGGTGTCTGGCAAACATGTGACAGCATGATGCAACCCCCTCTCCCATGATGCACTACTATAGATGTTTGCCTAGAGGGCTGTTTGGGATTTATCTAAATAGTACTATCTCGTATTCACCAAACTGATGGCACAGATTCTATTGATCATTCTATTGATGCATATTGAGCAACACACTTGTGACAGTATGTCACAAATTTATGAACGAGGGGTTTCTTGTCATAAAATTGGCAAAGTCAACTGGGAGTACAATCCAAATGGGAACATTTTTCAACGCCTGTCCAGCAGACTTGACAGGACATGCCAGTTTGTTAGGAGGTGTAGCATCTGTGGGATTATGTCTGGAAACTGGATAATATGGGTCCCGTATCAAGGACATGGAGCAATGTGTATGGCCCTAGGAACCCACTGTATGCTAGCTCTCCATTGAGAATGTCATCAAGATAGGGATAAGATAGAGATACAGACATGTTCAGTTATCCTTTGTGAAGATATTTTTGTCAAAAGTGAATGTCAATGAAAACCTTCAAACTGCCTGTGCAACTAGTAGTTGTTATTCATCAAAGAAATTACTCCTTACAGAACTGCTATCTTCATGTGTAATACTGCACAAGGAGGCGGACTTTTGTTGTTGTTAATTATTTCATGGTCCCTCCCAGGTTTGTGATGGAGGTTGGACTGTAGCACTGCAATCTGTTAACGGGTTTGGTTTTGTTCCTCTCTGGGGTTATTCTCCTCTCTCCTCTTGGGATATATCTAGTGGATGCATATCTCATAGGAAAGACTTGAGAGAATTGTAGGTTGTATCTTTCATCAAGATGTCATCTACCACAATTGGCTTGATATCTCTAGAAGATATGTTGCAGCAAATGTAAAATTGATTTATTTTTTCAACAAACACGTCAAAGAAACTATCTGTGTTTGCACCACTACAGGAATAATATTTGATGTCATCATTGGGTTTCAAATTTATGAGCTTCCCATCACCAAGTTTCCCCAGAGCCATCAATTCCCAAAATCTGTCACAGCACTGCTTGCATTCAGGGATCCTCCTATGTGGTCTACTGCTCGTTTGTCCTTTGACGGTCACAAACAAACTTAGAATCTTGAGCTTTTTCTTCAAATCACCATGCCTCATGAGATGTTGTGTTTCTTACATGCTGTCAGCTTCGGGTATCTAGTTTTTAATGATGATCACATCATCATCAAAAACCTATTGAATTCACAAAGAGCTTGCATATTCCCAATCCCAATTCTCATTCTATAACTCTGATCTAAGCCGTTTGGATGTAAAAATATTAAATACTGTTTTTGTAGGTACACGTGGTACAACTTAGTTGGTGTTGATAAATTGTGAGCGTATTGTTTCTTGATTACAATGAACAAAAATGAGGATAGAATCCTAAAATGAAACAAATGGATTTTGTGTAGGTTTCTAAACCATCCTGGTATGTTTATACCCTTCTCTTGAGGGTGTTCTCTCCAGGGGTGTTCTCCTGTCGCTTAAATCCAAAGATATGGATATTTGCTCTTGTCAGGATCCTTCCTCACTTGGGAGGTTAGGATGAGTCCTTACGGGAGTTTTATATTTGGTACTTAAGGTACTAAATAAGGTAGGTACTTGGCCTATGTCACTCGCCCCCATGAATGGAGGATCAGGGTGACTGGAAGAGAGGAAAAAATCCTATACGAGGTAAAAAAATTCTTTCGTGTCTCTTATATAAGTAGTGTAACAAACTGAAGAGTCTGTGACTGTGTGTTAAAGCGTAAGTGTTTGAGATAGAAGAGGGAGATGACACATAAAAAAGAACATACATAGTACTTGGTTAAGTCTGTTGGTTAAAAAAGGTGTAATTCTTCTGATATGATATTTAATTGTTCAGATTTTGTTCTGCGTTGAGCCCTGATTGTCCCATGTGTACAAATGGTTGTGATAGTCCAAGGATCACGTTCATACTGACTCTCTGATATGCGGAGGATACCATCTTTTCTAAGAAGAACTTGATCACCAACTTTGTAGTCCCAATCACGGCGTGAGCAATTTTCTCACATAGTGTTAAGGTCTGTTTGGTGCTGCCTATGTTCTCTTATTTTATTCCAGTCAGCAAGGAAGGGAACGCCGAAGAACATGTTCCTGCCAAAAATTGCTGCTCCTTGGGAGGTTTTTAGTACTGTATGGTAAGTTGAGCAAATGGCTCATGTGGCGTTTGTTAGGAATGCGTCTGTGTCACTGGCAACTACTGAATTGGCCATACCTAGTTCAGTAGTGCCAAGCATTGCAGTAATTACTTAATGCACCTGCTCCATTATTGCATTCGCTTGTGGGTTCTTGACACTGGCTGGCATACGCTTGATCCCATATGATTCACAAAGGGCTTCACAGTGAAGTTTGAATTCACTTCCATTGTCATAAATAATGTATTGACAACGTGGATAACGGCTAAACCAGGTCTTATTAACTAAGTTACGTATCATTGCAGATGATTTGTCAAAATATGGTAACTTAGGAGTGTTATAAGCGAGAGATGGCATCAGCAACAGTGTTATGGATGCCTTTGATGTGCACGATTCTGGGACCATACTCTTCAAGTAATAATCTCCACCGATAAACACGGTCTGAGGTTAATCCAAGGGCATCTTGGATTAAGTTTTTATGGTCTGTGTAGACCTTGATTGTGTCCCCACAGCATGCCTTCGAACTCCTTAAGTGTCTCCGCTATGGCCAGTAGTTCAATTAGCAAATCATCCAGATAAGTCCTTACGAACTCCAAGGCTACCATTAGCTCTGACATTTTTGCCTGAAAGAGGTCGGAAGATCCTGCGATCCCCATTGGTAATCTGAGGGTATGCATACTTTCCCCATGGGAAAATGATGGTGCAGATTTTGGATGCATCAGGATCCAATCTTATGGTATAATAACCCATGTTTAAATCAAGGGCTGTGGCAAAAGTAAATCCTTCTAACTCTTGCAAAACTGTTCTGTTTTTTGGTAATGGAAATGGTTTCCTTACCAGATGTTTATTTACCTCTCAAAAATCAGAGATAAAACGTACAGTTTTATCTTTTCTTGGCATTATGAATGTGGGTGACGCCCATTCTGATACAGGCTGAAACTCTAATACCCCCAGTTCACAGAGCCTGTTAAACGCTTTGATTATGGTCTCTTTGTGTAATCTTGGGACTGGAAATGGTCGGCCATGGTATGGCTTAGTGCCTTCCTTCAGTTCTAGGGAGATGGGTTCTGTGTTCCAATCACCTAGTATTCCATCAAGGAGTTCCTCATGTACTGTGAGTAACTCTAGTAACTTATTTTGATCTTGGAGACTAAGGTGAGTACAGTTGGTGCTAACAACTGATTGAAGGTCTGCCTTTCTCGTATTTTGCGTCTAGGACATGAACCACTCTCTGTGTTGCCTCTTGCGTACTGCTGGGTTCATGTGCTAAGCTGTTATTCACAGATCAGGCTTTTTCCATTTTTGACTTAGTCAGACTGTTGATGTCTCTCATTGGCAAAATGATTTCATCAATTGTTATTTCTTTCGTTCAAAAATCTAGAACAATTCCTAACTCCTTCATCGTGTTACAACCAAGAATGAGGTCATACATTGGCATAGTCATTTTTTTCTTATCATACTCTACAACGTCTGGTGTTACCAGATACTCCTTGCTAGTTGAGTAGTCAAAGAACTTTATGTTGACTTCACTCCTTCCTTTGGCAAGGAACTCCCCATTTGACATGTGCCAAGAAGTTGGCACCTGCCTAGTCAAGTAGGGGAAATGCATGGATGTTCCCTTTTCATGGAACATCAAGTCCCCATCAGATCCACTATCAAGGAGGATCTTGAGGACTTTGTTACTTTGGCAACTTCTCCCAGAGTGTTTCTGTCTTTGTTGAGATTGATTTTCAGTTGCTAACTGGTACCTTGCTTTGACAACTACAACAGTGACCCTTCCTTCTCTTTGACTTGTGGAGGAAGTGGTCGCACTATTGAGAAAGGCGTCCGACATTTCTGAGTCCAACAGTTCGGCAATTATCTCACTCTCTGTATTACTTTCGATTTTTGATGCAAGTTTTTTTGATCATGCTTTAGCATGGTATCATAAACAATTTGATTATTTAAAATTGAACGTTCCGATGTTTTAGTAAGATTATTAAAATCTCGTAAACTCTTGGTTTTTAAATTATAATTCAATTTATTTTTTGAATATGAGTTATCGGTAGTATTGCATGGACTGAGGTAAGCATGACTTTCTTGTCTATTACTTTTTAGTTTCTTACAACATGTAGTTAATTCCCCAGTACTAGCTTAACCAGTTCTTCAGGGTGAATGGGAGTCATCGCTGTCACTTTCGTGGTGGTGCTTGTGTTTTTTCTGCGAACACTTGAGTTTCTTGTTTGACTTCGCAAGCTTCTCAATCTTCACAGAAAGCTGCGCATAGACACTATTATTGCGGTGAGAAGCCTCAGGACCACGATAAGGTCCATGTGGCTTTCTTCCTGCAAAGTCCTCTTTAGGAGTACCATCCTTCTCATACTTGTGGCACTCCTGTGTATTATGGGTCGTGTGCGCGCCCCCATGTTTTTTGCACAAAATGCAGTGCTTCACATTCGTGGTACGTTTCTTTGGAATTCTATCCTTATACGAAACCATCTTCTTCTTGGAGGAGTCTCCGGACTTTGCAGAAGTCTTGTGCCCGTCACGATCCTTGTCTGTCAGATAAGCCTTCTCGATACGTTCGAGGTCTTCCAAGAGCTTCCGAACACTTTGGGGTGCTGATGCCCCACTAACTTTGCATTGGTCTTGCCAATTCCGTGGGACCATGCAGTGAATATGACTTGCTAGATCAGCATCATCGAAAGGCTTCACTGCTGTAGTGAGCTTGGTGGCACGGTTGGAGTAGAACAAACAGGGCAATAGATCCAAGTAGCTGTTCAGTTGCTGGATGCCACTGATGAACTGGCGAATTGGAACCCTGTTGTGCTTCTTCAAACCATTACTGATGTAGAAATGTTGAGTCTTGGCGGCGTAATTACGGAAAAAATCTTCAGCAGATGGAAGTTGTTGCACTCCATGAATGACCCCCAGGACTGGTCACACTTCTCGGGATGTTCTTCCCCATAAAGATCCGTCCAGGGTGCACAGGCAATCTGTTCACTCATGATCTTCTTCCAGGTGTGCCTTGCCTCCTCTGTAAGTAGGTTGGAGTATAGGCTGAACACCTGGCCAATCATGGGCTTAACTGCCTTGTTAGTCTTTGCAGCGGCGTCTAGGGCCTTTTCATATGCTTTTCTTTGGGCGGATTTGCATCTGATCCCATGTACTTTTTAAAAGCCTCGTCGGCCTTTGTAAGCTTCTTGACGCATTCCTTCTCATCCTTGCAGACTTTATCATATGAGGTGTCTAGGCCTTTCTTCCTCACAACATCAAGTGCTGCTTAGACATGCATCAAGAACTGCTCTGGAGTCCCGTGTGACCACACGGACACTCTCAACTCTACCTTGCCAGGCAGGGTGAGCTTCATGGTGTTGGCGGTAGTATCTACTGCCACCGCTTTCTGAATTACATCGCTTTTGGGTATGTATGGAACAGACAGTTTACTCCGTCCCAGGTTCCTCTCGCACCCTTGGCTTTTAAGTCCATCAGGGACTGCCTTAGAGGTGCTCATCCTCTTTAATGAGTCACCTAGGCATGTACCGATGAAGAGAGCTTTGAAGAAGCTCTTAGGTGTACTGCTGACGTGTGCTAAGTTCCTTTGCTTGCGCGACGTGCTTTGCAAACTCTCGTGATTACATAGCTGACGAAGGGTCTGCTAATGGAATGGAGTGGAGGGAAAAACTTTTTCGGTGGCTTTTCACGCAAGAAGGTAGCGGAAACGGCTATCTATAGATAGTGACCTAAGCCGTTTGGAGGTAAAAATATTAAGTATTGTTTTTGTAGGTAAACGTAGTACAACTTAGTTGGTGTTGATAAATTGTGAGCAAAGGGCAATGCAATCCCATTCATCCTAAAATGAAACAAATGGATTTTGTGTAGGTTTCTAAACCATCCTGGTATGTTTATACCCTTCTCTTGAGGGTGTTCTCTCCGGGGGTGTTCTCCTGTCGCTTAGATCCAAAGATATGAATCTTTTGTCCTGTCAGGATCCTTCCTCACTTGGGAGGTTAGGATGAGTCCTTACGGGAGTTTTATATTTGGTATTTAAGGGTACTAAATAAGATAGGTACTTGTCCTATGACATGCTCATTTTTCATCACTCAATAAATTGCTATCACATTCACAGTACATTTAGCCTTCACATTTCACCAAAGATGTAGCAGCTACTTCCTCCTGGACTGATAGTTGTCAAAATCTTCAGGCGTTGACACAAAAAGTAATTTGTACTATTGTTGTAATATTTTATAATTCAGTTAGGATGATATCATAAGGCTTAAAGCAAAGCAAAACCTGAATGGGTATTCTAAGTTAGTAGAGACCCATTGTAAAGCACATATTTCCACTAATACAGCCATGATGGTGTTTACATTAATGGTTAAGCAGTCACAGTAGTAGAACAGGAGCCAATCATTGAGGTGATTTGTGGCATTGTAGTCCTCATGAGATCACCAAAAATTGTCATATTTGTGGCAACATCTAATTGTCCATTTTTTGTTTGTATATAATATGTGAACAAATTTTGTATTGTTGTCATTGACAATAGTCAGGGAAGAATCACAGGGGATGATTCCTCTGTTGGTTGCTTTGTGATTGTTGCTGACAAAATTCAACATTCCAGCCTTGTGGCATGGTCTTTGGAGGAAGATTCTATTTCAACTTTGGTTGGCTGGGTAAGATTGGTGGTCTTTCTTCCCTGAATGGACAACAGAACTGTCTTCATCATTCACCATGTTCCTTCTGGGGATGGAAACATTACCAGCATGAAAACATTTTTTGATCTCTTGGCAAAGTTTGTTGGTTGGGGGATGAACATGATCTGGTGGAAGTGGGGTTGTTTGGTGAGCTATTTTGTGAGCTGT
This sequence comes from Cyclotella cryptica, assembly GCA_013187285.1. Taxonomy (NCBI): domain Eukaryota; phylum Bacillariophyta; class Thalassiosirophyceae; order Thalassiosirales; family Thalassiosiraceae; genus Cyclotella; species Cyclotella cryptica. The sequence goes on along the minus strand of JABMIG010000195.1, from coordinate 252,244 downwards.
GGGTGTTGCAGGAGATCAAGCTCCCATCTAGTCCTGAGGAACTTACTCTGTTTCTTGGCCTTGGATCTTTTGGAAGTGTTCTCATGATGTATTTCAATGACAATCAAAAAGGGAAAGTGGATGAAAATGGAATGATTGCATCTTGTTTTGATTAGAGAAAGGAGTCAGAGAGTGCAATCCAGTAGATACACCCAAGTGCAGATCTGTATGGTATGTCCTTGTGCAATATATATAATGGAGCAAATTTACAGGAAGGCTTCTCATTCATGCATGACAAAGAAGATATATTGTGTGATAATTTTTGTGGATGTTAATGTAACATGTCCAACACTTGTTGATAGAAGTTATCAAAATGGCATGCAATAATATAATAAAATAATTATTGGTGATACAGAGCACATTACAGAGTCATGATTATGTCTTGGTCTGATGTAAAATAATGCCTACACGTGTGCACAATAACAACATGATTATGATTGTATTTCATTTCTAGGTGCAATATAAAATTGTTTGGCAGTGATATTATTATGTTGGACACACAAGTACATTATGTACAAAGAACTGTTCATAAAGAGAATATATTTACTTGTATCCAAGTAATGATACACATGTTTTTTGCTCTTCAGGTGTAGCAAGGATAATATTATGGCCTGGCGGTGTGGAAAAAATTTGTAGTTGCTGGAAAAACCTTTGTTGGTACCAACAAAAGTGAATTTTGTCCAGATGGACACATTTTGTCAACCGGCAGAACCATGAATTACTTGTGATTTCCTTCAACTTTGCAGTGACATCATCAAAATTTAGTTTGTTCCAGCAGATACTCTCTAATGCTCCAACACAATTATATCCAAATGTAACTTTTCAATGGTGCAAGATTTACAATTTACACATTTCAGTATGTGTGTTGCCATACACCAGTTAGTTGGGGGTACCAATTGAGTAGGAGTATGTGACATGGTGTGATATGCATCAGACAGGAGAACTCAAGGTTTGTGGCCAACATATTTGAGAGGGTCTCGTGTCATTGAAGCATCATATACTGAGTTGTTATTTCGGAGGCAATATCATGCCTTCTTCTTAAGACTTGATTATAACCATCTGAAGTGGGTAATATTCCCCTTCATGAATTGCACCACCTGCAACCAAGGGGGCTTATTACAACTTAATAAAGAAGAATTGGTATGCATTGAGAGGACATACATATTTTCCGCAGAGGCTGAGCACGGAGGATGAGTCTGCATCAAGGCCAAAAGTTGGCAGTGCCAGATTAGGCACAGGATATGTTGCCTACTTTGGCATTCCAAAAGTCAACTAGCTGTGTTGCTCCGACACACCAGCAGGACAGCCGAAACATACTGCAATATAATTGAGATCAAGACAGCCTGGACATACTGTCCTACTATTGCAAAATATTAATATTCTTTCACACCAATGGAAGAAGGGAGCCTGTCCTGATGGGAAGGGGGTCTTGAAAATAGGGTTACTGTGACATGTCCATATAAAGATCCCAACAACATTGGAGCAATCCAATCAAACATGATCCACAATGTCAAATTCTGTTTTTGACAGGGGGAGCAAGTGGCTATCCCATGAAACTAATCTGGAAAGATTGTCGCTGACTGTCCACACCAGCACTATTGATCAGTGCTGGATCTATCTCCATGAGGCATTAGAGCAGCTAAAGTACTGGGACACAATCAATCAAAAGAAGGATCAGACCACCCAGCTTAAGGGATACAAGAGCCACCAAGAGCTGCTCTACACTATAGTGAAGCTCATTAAGATGCCAACAAATCGACATCAAGAGAAAAAATGACAATTGCAAAATATGGCAAGGTCTGGAAAGGACTGCGGGATATCTGCATCCAACAAATGGACAATGTCATTCTTGTCACATTGGTCTAATGAAAGCAAGGACAATAAAGATTGTATACTCCATCAATGGTCCTGTAGAAACATGTCTGTATCCTGTTCTCGCCCCAAAGAGCAACAAAGTCTGCGACGTGCTGGGTGGGTGAACATCAAAGAACACATGTCAGCTTAACTGTTATGGGAAAACAAATACCACACAATGCATGTCCAATCTTCTGCCCAAGATAACAAACTTCAACCAGTAAGCAGCAGTAAAGAAATGTGTGCTCCATTCCTGAATTCACAGAAGGATGACCATGCCATGAACTTTGCCTAATCAAAGAAATGCAAGGAAGGCTACCATGCGCCAATCAAGGGATCTATCAAGGGTGATGAGGATGAACCTGCCATTATCCTGAGCCATCCTTGCATGCTGAAGCCTGACCAGTAACATTATGTGTAGAGAAAGTAGATCACAGTGCTCCTGATGAGGCTGTTCCAGGATCCTATGATCCCTACCAACAAGGTTACAGGAGTGCCTTCAACCTTGGGAGTGTGTGGTGTGTGGCAAAGCTGATGACAATGTACATTTGTCTGTTACATGTATGATTTGAAAGCATTCAGTGTCCATGAAAACAACCTTGATACATACCATAGGACATCACGAACAACTAGCTTGTATAATTTTTAGCCTGAGCAAAGCATGATGAGGATGAGTCCTGGGGTATAAATGGCCCTTTACCACCACCACAAAATGCTAGTTGGATTTGAAGACCAGTGGCGTTGAGAGGAGGACTCAAAAACTCACACTCACATTGACATATCTAACACTTAAGATTTGATGGCCTCTTCAGCATAGCTAATAGAGTCTGCATCACAAAAACACTCCAGATGAGCTCCAACAAAGGCACATTGCCTTCATCAAAAGGGCAGGCTGGAAGCTAGCAGGCATGGGATCACCAGCCTCTTCTCCATATTTTCGCAAAGAAATTTCCTGTGCCTTGCAATTGCAATAGCAGAATTACAGCAATGCATGTGGCTGCCTTCTACCCAATAAGGTGAGGTTGTCCTCAACCTATGCCACAAAACCATCTTCTTGTTAACTGATCTAATGATCATGCAAACAATGATGCTGTCATCATGATACAGACGGTACAAAATGAAAATTTCGCAAGCAACGAGCAAGCAGCCACAGGGCACAATGCACAAGACAGGGCAGACTGTCCAACCAAGAAGGTGTTTGAGAAGGAGTTAAATTGTAAGAGTGAAGGGTTTCAGCCCTATTTAGAAGTTGCTGGGTCGTCACCAAAGAAACCCCTAATAAGTGTACTATCTTTCCCCCCCTCTAGCAGGTGCCCCTGGTACAAATCTAAGCAAAGTGGAGCTAGATTGCATCTGTGTTTGAGGTAATACATTTATTTTGCATTCATTGGCCTTGTTACAACTTGTCATGTGTTGAATTGAGATCAGAGGATGATGCAATTGAGTGGAATTATGTGTGTATCTACATGCAAACAGAGAGAGATTGAGCAGTTATTCCATGCAGGCATTGATAAGAAAAGCATTTTTGCAAGAATGGTAGAAATAATGAACTTTGACAATTGTCATTATGACCTTACATACTAGTCTTTTCCTGATGATGTGCACAGAAATAAAATTATTCAATTCAAAACATTTCTTATGACATCAATTCAAAGAATGACAGCTTTGTGACTGGTACTTACAGAATTGAAGCCTGATATGATTTTTGCCAAGTGATGTTATGTTCTGGACTGTTTGCATCAACATCTTTCAGAAATTGTGTGTCATAATTTTTAGTCTGAGAAGAATTCACATATAACCATTGCATACCAACTTTGCATGCTACCACCACAGCTGCTGCTGCACATTGTGATGCTTGCTCAGACATTCATGTTGTATGGGTTCTATCATGTCATTTTGCAGCGCTCCTTGTTATTTTTACTCCTCTTCTGTTTTTTTGCAAACCCAAACTCTGGTGTCATATTTGTCCCTGTCTATTTTCAGAATTTACAATTAACACTTTGATGTAATTTATCATTTTGACTGGAAGGACCACTAGTTATATTTTGGTCATTTATGGTATGAATAACTACACAAAGGCACTCTCTTCCAGTGCAGATACTTCTACACTGTATGAGTCACAGCACAAGGGTTATCCCCATTGTGTTGGTGTGGTGTGTTATGACCTTCTTCCTTGACCCAAGGGATTCACTAAAAGAAGTGAGCAAGTACCAAGCCACTTGTCAAATCACGTGGGTACTTACTTGTGTCCCATATGCTGCCTGGCCTCAAAGTTGATACAACACAAGTCATCCCAAATGACTGACAGGAGACTCAAATGAATGGGATGGATCTTTTGTGCTGTACCACTGACTTTGCTGGGGACAATGCATCTTGCTTGGCACCGAGCACTTACCTTATCTAGTTGAAACTGGAATTGTAATTGTGCAAGAGACAAATCATAGAACACAATTGGGAAAACAATTCCCCTGGCAATGAGGGCATTGATAGCTTGGAAATACTCTTGTTTTTTCTTCATCCAATCTTCATAACAAAGATTCAGCTTATTGATTACTTATTACAGGGAAACCAAAATTAGAATATCATGATGAACAAAAAATCAAGACATTTTACTTTAACCTTTGTTATGATGCAATTCAAACATATTGCATTTCAGCACCCTATCCAAGCAATGGGTATGATAAACACTTTCTTATTTCTTATTGTCCATCTTTCATTGCTAGGAGGCCAAAGTGATCCTTGACTGCATGAGAAAATCAACAAATGAACATGTTCAAAATTATCATTGATTGCACAAATGACATGTGATTAGTTCAAGATACTTTACAATTCTTCAATTTCACCATAGTTTCCAGTGATGTACAGTAGTTGATGATGGATGTTCTTCATGATACTTTTCCATAGTTTGCAGCAATTTACAGGAGTTGATGATGGATGCCGGCAGTTTAACATTTTGGCAAAACTACCTCACTCAAAAATGAACTAAAACACGAAGAACCATAACCATATTTGGAGACCTTCTGATCTGACATTGCCAATTTTGTTCCAATTGAATCACATATATTTTTTTTTAGCAATTATTTGTCAGCTCATCCAGGCCTATGGTACTGAGGGTGATTTGTAATATGGCAATTATTTTTGGGTGAAGTGTTTCTCTAGATAGAGAGGTAGTGGTAAAAACTCTTGCAACGGCTGTCAACTTCCTATGTAGACCTTTTGGCGCTAAAACATTTACCTTGACTTATTACGTACATTTTCCGACTACTAGAAGGTGTAAATGGTGTCACACGTGGATGACAAAAAACATGTCTGTGATCTTCTGTGATGCCATCTTTCTCCTTGCTTTAATTGACTCACTACAATCATCGACAACGCCCCGCAAAACAAGAAGACAACACCATCAACACCCGAACCAGGCGGTCGATACGATAGCAATCTCACGAAATCCTCAGGTCCTTTGCTCTGTAAGTAGCGAATCCATAGCGCCACGAAAGATTGACCCCGAGATCGTGCATCTATATTAAACAAATGGAACTGATGGCGGTGAAAATTCATGATGTCTCGTCTCGGCCTGTGCATGAACATTCTGTAGATAGATTCGATTGGGTTGTACCCTGATCATTGACCTTACTTGATTCATTCGATTTTGATTTTCCCTACCGTGATGTAGTTGATCCTGCCGAGGATTTTAACATTGGAGTGGTGTGTTTCCTCGAAGGCCTTCTGATTTCCCTGGAATGCTTCTAGTGTGGCTCATTTTAAGCGGAGGGGCAAACTCACGAGAAGATGCATTTTTTCTGTCACGTTGTTTTGATCGTCTATTGAAACCGCTTTTCCTCGATTTTTACTGTCTTGTGATCCCTAACATTAATTTTATTTGCTTTGCTTCTTAGAAGAGAGAGCAAACACGTTTGCTGATCAGTGGCGCTCTAAGACCACACGCTCTCCACTTGCCACTACTCAGACGACCTTATAAGATCTCCCAGCCAAACCACCCAAAATCACAATGAAACTCCCCACCCAGCGGCACCAAGGCCGCGTCTTCCGCTTCCACTTCACCTGCAAAGCCGAACTCCCCTTCGGCACCACCCTCCGCGTCACCTCCTCCGTCGGCCCCCCTCCCCACAACGATGCCCTCGACGACGTCGACGTCGACGACCGCAGCGTATCTTCCGAGGTATTTTCCATCCATGGGGCGTCGGGAGGGGAGGGGGGCAGCGTCATGGCCAGCTTTGCCCGGATGCACAATCGATTGTTGCACAATACGGTGGAGATGTTTACCACGCCGGAGACGTATCCGGTGTGGAAGACCAAGAAGCCGGTGGTGGTGATTGATGGGGGGAATTTCGGGGAGGGAGGGGATCCGGCTACTTCTATGGTTCATCGTTATCGTTATGTTGCCGTCACTCCGGGGGCGACCATTGACTGGGATCTTTGTACGAAGAGAGATCAGGATGATGATGGCAATTCGTCTATGGGAAGGAATACAGCCTCCACGACGCCACCGGGGAGTGACGACGAGAGGGATGGAGAGGACGAGCAAGAGCACGTGCTTCATTACGAAGAAGAAGCGGTAGATGATGAAGAGGATAATGGATACCAGTTCCCACCAGTGCTTTATGAAAATCCATCCGAAGAACTTCCTGGCAAACCTATCAGCGATGCTGGTGAGTCCTCTGGAGAAAATGAAAAAGCAATCACCGACAATCAGGATCGGGGCAGTGGCGGTCCGCCCAAGGGACACCACAAACGAACTCACAGTCTCTACGATGCTCAAGGCAATCCCATCGAGTTGCCTACAATGGTTACTCACCAAAAAGAAAGCCCGAGTGCTCCTGTTAGTACTGCGTCCTTTTCTTCGTATACCACCGAGAACAGACCTACTGTAGTTCTAACGTGGGAGGCAGTCAGTGCTCTCCCGTATAGAAGTCGCATTGTTGATGTTACCGAGGACGGTGATCACGACATAGACATTATCGATAATTGGAATGACGGTAACGATCCGTCCTTCCTAAGTTACTGGAAGTCGAAAGCAGAGAAAGCGGGAACCGGCGTCATGACAGACACTACAGTCACACAAGATGCTGATAACACAACTTTGGATAACGAAGATGATGATCCAATGGATGCCACGGAGGGCAAGGAAGTTCTACGCGAATCCATATTCATTGTGTGTTACCACCTCCCTGTTATTTTGACACGTGATCCATCCACGTCCTCGTGGACAGCGTGTTGGTCTGAGTCGCTCATTGCGAAATCAGAGATCCAAAGCGTGTCTTCAACGAGGAAGACAGTTTGGGTGGGGACAGTGTCTAACATTCCCCAAGAGTTTATGAAGGACGAAAAAGAACGAGATGCGATTCGTGACGTGTTAAAAGCTATGGACTGCATTCCCATCTTCTTCGTCGAAGAGAAGTATGAATCTGTCATTGAGTTCATGTACCTGGGCTTCTGCAAACAAGTATTATGGCCTAGCTTTCATAACGTTGACTTGCTTGATTTGGCGACCAATGGATGGGGACAGAGGCAGAGGAATACGAGAGCAGATCCTGTCCAAGCCTGTGCCTTGGCAGCTGCGGAGGCGAAGGAAAGAAAGAGATCGGGAAGCTTAGGTGGTTTGCCTTCTTCTCCAGGCCAATCCAGCTCTGGTCAACAATTGCGAAGTGATTGGGACCAGGTTCGTCGCCTATTATTAGTTTACGTTGATGCTGCATGTGTGTTATTCACTTCACTCTAACTGGGAAACAACTTTGTCAAACAGGGCCGTTTGGATAAGTGGTGGAAAGCTTATCAAATCGTGAATCGTAGGTTCAGCGAAGTTGTAGCCAGCCTTGTCTCGGGAGGAGACATTGTTTGGGTGCATGATTACCACTTGGCACTCTTACCCCGGATGCTTCGGGAACATCGCAACGAGACGAGTGTCGTTTTTGAACGAAAGAAGAGTCATTCGTCCATGATCGTTCAAGATGATGTCGTGAAACCAATCCGATTGGTGTTCTTCATTCACGTACCTTTCCCTACCAGTCAAGTCTTTCGAGAATTGGAACACGGAGAAGCGTTGCTGGAGGGTATGCTGCATGCGGACGTCATTGGGTTTCATGCGTTTGATCACGCCCGCCATTTTTTGAATGCCGCAAAGCGCATCTTGGGTCTTAGTCATGAAAGTTTGGTCGGAGGTCTTATTGGCGTGAGACACCGCGGGACTAAAGTTTTGGTCACTGTTAGCAATGTCAGTGTAGAGACTGACATCATTGATGCATTGCTCGAGTTTCCAAGTGTGAAAGAGGATGCCGCTGCTCTGCAGCGCAAGCACTCAGGGCGGACTATCATCGCAGGGATAGATGTGGCGCAGCGCCTCTCAGGCATTAGTTTGAAATTACAAGCGTTTGAACGTTTGCTCACTGACTACCCTGTGTGGCAATCAAAAGTTGTGTTATTGCAGCGCTGTCTGATTCCTGGAAATAGACGAGTAGATGAGGCGGATACTCTTCGCGAGGTTCGAGCTTTGGTCCACAGGGTTAGTACATGATGATTTGTCTTTTCTCTCTTCGTTTTTTCTCCTACTCTTGGGTCATTTTCTCATGGTGACTAATTCCTGTTTCAGATCAAATTAAAGTTTGGCAGAAACGGTAAGTGTTACCAACATAGATTCGTTTGAAATAATGAATCTTTATTGATGCCATCATCGTCTAATCGACGAATCATCATTGTTACTCGAAAATGCAGTAATTGATTATGAGGAACAAGTAGGTAGTGTCTTGCCCATCGACCAGCGACTCGCTATCTGGACAGCTTCGCAAGTTCTAATGCACATGCCTATCCGAGAGGGATTGAATTTGTGTCCACTTGAATTTGTGTATGCACGCAAAGAACCAGCAACTCCAGGTGTGGTCATAGCATCAGAGTTTTCTGCGGTCAGCTCAATTCTTAACGGAGCTCTACGAGTGAATCCCTGGGACGTTTTGATGAGTGTAACATCTATTGATTCTGCTCTTTCCATGTCCATGAGTGAACGCGATGCGAGAAGAGGTCGAGATATTGATTTTGTTTCGACCTGTCCATCCGGGTTATGGACAAGAAATGTGCTCAGAGATTTAAATGACGCCACACACGAAGATTCATCCAAAAGGGAAGTTGTTGGTGGCAACTCCCCGGAGTCGATTATCGCTCGGGAGCTCGAGTTGTCACTTGAACGACTCGATCTTAGATCCCTCGAGTCGGCGTACAAGATGTCCAGCAAAAGAGTCATCATCATTGATTTCAATGGTACTTTGGTTGTCAAGGAACCTGCTGGAAAGTACTTAAAGCGAGAGATCCTCGGTACATCTGGGTTCAAACCTTCTGATATTGCCGCAAAGGCCCTAGGAATATTGTGCAAAGATCCTCGCAACACAATTTATGTTGTTTCCGGCGACTCGCAACAAAATCTTGAGGTGGCAGTTGGTGAAATTGCTGGACTGGGGCTTGCTGCTAGCAATGGGGCATGCTTTGCGGATCCCGGCGGTCAGGAACGCACTTGGAAATACCTTGATTTTGGAGTTGATTGGCAAGCTGTTCAAAAGGTAAGTAACGACCGAGTCATCCTTTTATCACTTCCTGTCTTCTGCTGACGACTGCCTGTTTTGTTTCATAGAGTGCTATGCCTATCATTTCGAAATTTACCGCTCGATCAAATGGGTCTTTCGTTAAACTCACCCACTCAAGCATAGGGTGGTCTTATTACTCCTGTGATCCAGAGTGGGGTTCACTCCAGGCTTCTCACTTGGTGATGGAGCTGTCCGAGGCACTTCAATCTTTTGATGTTCGATTTGTGGCGTTGAAGGGTATTGTTGAGGTGGTCCCTCGCAAACTTAATAAAGGACACATCGTCAAGAGGATTTTGGATGATACTCAGGCTCGTAATAATGGCGTTGATTTTGTGCTGTGTATGGGTGATGACATAGCGGATGAGAAAATGTTTATGGTAAGGCTCTCTCTGTGTAGGTCACTGCTTGTTTTGCGTCCAAGAACATTCCCACTAATCACCACCTTCCGCTTCTTGATACGTCTATCAGTCCGTCACGAAATTCTCTGGCGAAAATGAGAATGCGTTTGCATTCAATGTGGCGGTGGGTAAGAAACCGACAAACGCATCCTTTTATGTTGATGATGCGTCGTCTGTGACGGATGTTCTTGTTGCGTTGAGTGGGGAACAAATAATGACACGTATGAATTCAATCGACACTGGCGCGTCAGATGAGTATTTTTCTTAATTCATACCATTGTTCGCTAAGGCGTATGAGCGTGAAATTGCGGTAGTCGGGGTAAATTATTAATTCAATATAAGTAGCTAAAAAAATTGCGGCACTCTAGCAATGCTAGCCTAATAATAACTCTTGGCATTTTCCATTTCCTCACGTAATTTTTTCTCGATTTCCTCTAAATCTAACGGGGGAGGCGAATCAGACCGAAGGCCCAATAAATCAGACTCCTCATCATACCCTCTGTCATCTGCCACTATGTTATCATCGTACTCTTCGTCAATGCCACGTTCATCATCATCATTAAGTGCTTGGTTACTGCTCAGATTGTCCAAGTTATCTTGTCTCTGTAAAAAATCTTGTGAATCAACCGAGGATACATTTGCTTTGTTGTCAGGTTTAACATTTACATCAAACACATCGGCCCTTCTAGCTTCTAAGGCATCGAAGAAGGAATCATCTGATATATCATTTTTGACATCACCAGTTTCTATTTGCAAACCTCCTGGAACGACAACATTATTATTGTTGTTATTGTTGCTTTGTCCAAACTTCTTTTTGGCGGCATGATTCTTCTGAGCATGCCCATCAAAGAACTTGTGCGCTTCCTTAGTCATCCCAGCGCCTCCATCTTCCAAATCGAACAATCTTTCATCATGGCTTTTATCTTCGAGCTCATCTCCTTCCCCATATTCCAATTCAGCAGCGACAGAAGACGCATCGTCCTTATCCCAAACTGATAATTGTACCCCATCATCGTCAAACGCTATGTCGCCCTCACTCCCGTCATCCCAACTGCCCACACTCCTCTCGGCATTGCTATCCCATATTCCAGCATAAAAATCAGGATGCATTCTATCTCTCTGATCAAACCACTTCCCTAAACTTCGAGTATCCATAAGAGGAGGAGCATGAGGATTAAAGTACGCCCGTTTGTTCTTGAGTTGCAATCTTCTCCAGCGGGCTTCGACGACGCGATCATCGGGCAGAATGCCGCAGCGTATGCATGCGTACCGACAGGTTTTATGGAGGCAGATTATGCATATGCAAAAGATAAAGGCAAATGAAAAGCCACGAAGAATGTCGTCGAATATTGTATCGGCTGGTGGCGAGTCGTTGGTAGAGTTGTGATGTGTGTTGTTGAATAGTTTGGTATTGTGTGTGACTGATGACTTTTTCTTTGTTGTTTCTTGATCTTCTTTAATGAAAGCTGCATTATTGAGATCAGCTTTGTTTTCTGTTCTGTGATTGCCAGCCGACGCTGATGCCAATGTATCTGTTTGCGATACTGGATTACTGTTTGACTGGATCTTCTTTGGCTTGTGGTCATTTGGATTTTTGGTTTTGTGACTCGGATCTGGTTTTATAGACTGTGCGCTATTGTCCTCGGCTTGCTTTTCAGCTGGCGGTGCATTCAATGGATTTAGCTTGTCACCAACATCCACTGTGTTGACGGCGTTTTCTTCGTCTCCGACATTGAATGCATCATGGTCATCATCCAGTTGGATGGGCATCCCATTACTGTCAAAAAGCACTTCATCATCTTCCTCCTCCAAGTATCTCTCGTTACGGAGGTTGAGAATATCTGAGTTCTTTCTTTTCGTCTTCCAGTTTACGTATTGAGGCTGCTCGGTCTGTTGGTTTTCTCTTCTTAGGCTGTCTCTATTTCTCACATTCGGGGGTAGCCGCGCCATTAGCCCAGGTAGCCAAGACAAACACAAAATCTTGTCCAATGTGGACTCCCAACCCCTGCCGCGAAGATATTGTTCATCCGAACCTGCGATGGAGGACGAGGAAGCATATGTCGCAACAACCCAATAATAGAGCAGTCCGACAAGAATGAAAGGTGAGCCCCGCATGATGCAGGACACTCTCCTGGGCCGGGACACCACGTGCGGGCAAGCGGCGACGAGGAGGTATTGTGGTTAGCTGGGGTAAGAGATGATTTTGTAAAGATTCAGGTGCAAAATGGGAGAGGTCTTTGGAGAGAGTCCGGAGAGGACATTAGACTGACTGTAATTAAGACTGTCAACGAGCTGTAGGAGGCATTCTGCGAGATTCTGCGACATCGTATTTTCTCGCATCACCTTCGAGCTCCTACGCGTTACGCATTCAGCGAATGGTACCATAACTGTGCAATAGTACCATACAATACAATAGGCTACAATAATACAATAGCATGTATGGTACAATACCCCAGCAGCGAGTAAAAGAGCGCTTGTATTGTTAGGGGTAAATAATAGGTACTAATAGGTATAGGGAGGGTAAAGGCGCAGGCTTGCGCCTGGTGCATGCCTCGTGCGCTTTTCCTCTCTGTTTCATGAGATCGGGGCAACATTTTTTATGGTTATGAAGAAGAGGCGAAAGCGGACAAACTGACGTTCGAATCGTTTCACCACTCTTTCAACATCATTAACTCACATCCTGACCTCTGACTGAACAAAATTGTTTGCCGTCTATGTGCATGTCACTCGTCGTTCATTGAGTCCTTCCTAAGTTCACTCAGTTCAATCATCTGTATTTTGGACTTGGCTTGACTCGAGACGGCTAGTTTACTTCAGTGAGAGGCAGAGCATCTGCCTAGTATTACGTCGCAAAACATGCCAGCGTCACTTCAAGATAGATGGGATTCATCCGTACAACACCTCGTTGTCGACTTGACGCAATCAGTGCAACGGGAGAATAAACAACTGTCGGTGCATTCGCAGCTCGATCCTACTGTGTCGGATGCAATATCAGCGACTTCGGAGAAATGGTTCAACAAGGTTTTCATGCTTTACCACGAACCTCATAGGGCCTATCACAACTGGACTCACGTCGAGGATGTGTTGGCGTCGTTAGACTTTCTTTTGAAAGAACGGATACAACAACAAATGGGTTGCATTCAGCGAGACGTCACAATCACAACTCTAGCTGCTTTCTTCCATGATGTAATTTACAACCCCAAAAGTTCCACTAACGAGAGAGACAGTGCAGATCTGTTCCTTGAGTTTGTCGCTGAACTAGTAGTTGTCATTTCATCTTCGTCCGCAAGTGAAACCGAAGCCCACAAGTCAAGTACAATTGCAGCAACAGCAATGAAGTCAGAGATAACCTCGGCAGTTGCGGAATGCATCATTGCCAGTGCAACGCACATCGCCAGTGCTATGCAAGCCAAGCGATCTAACAACCAAATAGTTGCCATTTTCCTTGATGCTGACATTTCCATACTAGGAAAATGTTCGAATGTGTACGACAGATATGCGAGTTCTATCCGCAAAGAGTATATATTTGTTGAAAAAAATGTGTATTGTGAGAAGAGGGCAGAAATATTGGAATCCTTTTTACCAGTGGGGTGTGCACCCGATGCAAATGGGACGGAGAACGCTCAGGAACGCGAGACCAAAGCCTCCTCGCAATCGAAATCAAGAAAAGCGCATCAATTCATATTTGCCACGGAAGATGGGCAGTCTGAATGGGAAGATAACGCACGCAGGAACTTGAGACGAGAGGTTGAGATGCTCCAACGAGGTGTTATCCCATGTGAAGAAGTTAACTGTCCTGTCTAGTAATCTTGTTTGACTAATCTCCAGAGAGTTGGTACGTAACTACTATGATGGAGCATTGAAATGATAAGTCTCGAGAAAAAGTAAAGCTAGTATTATTTCTCTTTACACCCAACGATATTTTTAGGCGAGGCACTTATAACAAGCAGCGCAGCACCACGACTACGTAGAACCCATATGTTTCCAAGCCAGCAAAGAGGGCAGTGGCGATCAACACAGATTGAATCCCTGAGAATTACACCTTATCGTCAACAAAGCATTTATTCTTTTTTATCACTCGACGTATGGAACCCGAAAAAAATAATCACGTTCAAAGAAATCTGTCCGGGGAGAGTTTTGCCCTCTCCACAGTGACATCCCCAGGTAAACGATACACACTTTCAGGCTTTCTTCCATCTATGTCTTCACACACGGCTTGCGCGACACACTCTGCAGTGGCAAGGGACAGCGTCCATCCCAATGTTCCATGTCCTGTGTGAAGATACAAGCCGGGAACTGAACTAACCCCCCCCACCAACGGAATGTCATCAGGAGTCATTGGACGGAAGCATTGGAGTGCAGCTTCTTCTGTGACATCAGATTCCGGGAAAATTGCTTTGGCATACCTTGCCATAACCTTGGGGGCCAAAGAAGGCACGTTTTCTGCTTTGTCTCGGTAACCCACCAGCTCGCCAAATCCCGCTATACGAGCCATATTCACTCCTACTGAAGAACAATACATATCGTCTACTGAAATAGGCATGTTGAGTAAATTCGATGACCGTCCAATCTTCGTCCTCTCATTCCCATCTTGTGTCGTATGATTCGTGTAGACCGTCAAGGAGTACCCTCGCAGTGGGTACGTCGGACAAAAAGATGGCCGGAAGATAGATTGAGGCGCATTCTCCACTGCAAGCTTCCTTGCCAAAAGAGGTGTGTTGACACCAGCGGCCAATACTACATAATCAAAATTGTGAGAAGTGCCATCCTCGGTTGTTATTCTGAATCGAGAATCGTTTGTTGTCGTAGTAAGCACGCCGGTTTCGGTACAACTGTTATGCTTATGGCTGACTTGCCACGTGCTGATACCTCGGATCATTCCTTTGTCTCCACACCTGTACTCCACCCCCTTCGCTTTAATCTGATTCACCAGATCTTGCACAAAAACAGCAGAGTTCGCAGTATAATCATCTTTCCTATGAACAGCAAAAAGGCTATTGGACATGGGGAGATTTGATATGCGTGGCTCAAGCTTAATAGCCTCTTCAATTGGTATCATTTCTGACGTTTCGTTGTGGTCTTTTCCTTCCTTCTCCGCATGCATGGCTGCCTCACGAGTCCTATGTAGAGATAAAAATCCTTTGTTTGATCCCATTCTATCAGAGAGATCTTTACCACCGATTTCATTGTTCAAGGCTTCCAAGAAAAGCAGACGGTTCGACTTCGCTAACTCTTGTATGAACTTCCCCCTTTCATGAGCTTCGTGTTCTCCAGAAAGAAGAGAGGTAATGAGAAAGTGACGTAAGAAATCAACAAATGTTGCGCGTTCGTCCCACGTCGCCGACGGCCCAATGCACCGAATAAGATGTAATGCAAAGTATGGTGGTTTTACATCAAAGTTGTCTATATTGCTTTTGTAGGTAATTGTGTTCTTGGCGTTACTTCGAATCTTTTCTAAAAATGTCGAGAAAATTTCTTGGCAAGTATCCGTGAGTATGTTCCCTAAAGTGCTGCGCTGACTCATGATGTGCATTGCAGCACCAGGGACGATACTATTTGCATTTCGTGCCGTTGCTGAAGAAGAAAATGGGCCATGACATTTCAATGCTATAATAATAGCAAGACTTACATCAGTTCTTGCCTGATCACTCACTCACCTGCTGTCCAGATTGGTTGCTGACAACTCTCAAAGGGAACGCTGCGTTGTCCTCCCTCGATATCTGCCTCAAATAGAACGATTTTTGCCGACAATTCATTACGATTTTGTTCTTTCTGCAAATGCTTTGCTATCGCAGATGCCGCAGTTACTCCTGCAATGCCCCCTCCGATGATTGCGATGCGCGGTACGATACCCTTTTCGTTTACATCTGTTATCGTATTTGTTTCCACGTCTTCCACACGCTTGTGCCTAAACTTGTTGAGGAAGAAAAGGGGCGAATTTGATGAAAGGTATCTTTGGCTGTCGACATCATTAAACGCAGAGAATAAGGTGCCAACATTATTGGCATTAGTGCCGCGATGAAAGAGATGCGATGTTAGGGGCGGGGGATTAATCAATGATGCAGAAGTGAAGGCAGCGGAGAAAGATCTCCAAACACCTCTCATGGGCACGTGTGGATAATAGCTTGCGTCCATCATTCAGTTTTGTACGTCTCGAAGAGTCTTCCTTTTGTGATTGATTGGCGTTATTGGAGCAATTATATTAACTTCGATTAGTTATTCTCTCGTTTTGACTCAATGGTATATGTTTTGGTTTGTTGTTGGGATATTTTATTTACTTCTGTAGGACCTTTTTGTGTGGGCATGATGACGGATTCTCGAATTCAGCAAACGGAAGGTAGACGATTATAAACCTACCGCATTTCTTGGATATGTTGGGCCCCAAAAAGGCACCGGCCCCGTGCTGGAACTGGGACTGCATTTTCGCCCCGTGCTGGAGGTGGGACGCCGACAGCCCCGTTGTGGCACCGTGCCACAACGGGGCGCCCCGTGCTGGAACTCAGAGGGTTACTAAACAGGTTTGACGTCCCAGAAAGCCACGTCCCCATGGGATCCCAGCGCCTTTTTTGGTGTCCGCCTCCTATTGAGTTTCGCCCTTAAAAGAGGGTTCCTTTTCTGACGTGACGTCCCAGTTCGCCACGTCCCCACGGGATCCCAGTATCTTTTTTTCACTACCCCTTCCTTTTGTAATTTTGCAGAAGGAAAGCGATACTACCTCCTAGCTCCCAGGTTTTTCGCACGATCCACCCATTCCACCACTCCGCACTACCGCTGTGCACCAGACCTCAACGACATACAGTAGACACGGTATTAATTTACATACTACGATCCCAACACAACCGATGCGGCTACCGGCTACTCCTCGTCTTCATAGCTCTCCTATTGGAGTCCTGCCTTGCCTTCGCCGCCAAACACCAGACACCTCCAACGCCTTCAACGAAATCCTCTCTCTGCCGGAGGATTCGAATGGCAAGATCCCACATCCGACTTTTCCGACCGACCCGGGAGTCGAAAACCCCTCCAAAAACCCCTACCTCCTCAACTCGGACGGCAACACTCTAAAAGTCGACCCGGCACCGCTATTAAGTCACCGATTGAGAGGATGCAACATCTACTTCGTTGGGATGATGGGGTGCGTCAAATCTCGGCCGTGGGCAATGCCCTCACCCAAAGAATGGGCACCTACAACTTCCTACCGATACCGTCCTTGAACGAGCCTCGGGTACGACCATTCCCCAAATATTTGAGAGTGAAGGCGAAGACTCCTTTCGTGATGCCGAGGCGACAGTGTTGGACAGTGTGCACGCCCATGTGCGATGTGTTGTGAGCACGGGGGTGGGATGGTGTTGAGGAATCAGAATTGGAGTATGCTCCAGACGGGGTTGGTGGTGTATTTGAAAGTGGAGCCGGAGGTGACTATGAAGAGGATTAGGGGACGGATCGACCGTTGTTGCAGACGCCAGATCCATTGAACAGGTTGAATGAATTGATGGCAGAGAGAAAGCAAAAGTATTGACATGTGGATGTGACTGTGGAGGTGCATGAGAGTATGGATGTGGCGGGAGCAGCGGATGTGGTGATTAGGGCGTTGCATGATTTTATTGATGAGAATCCTCCTGCTTGGAAGATGGCGAAGGCAACGGCACAGGCCGATGGCATAGATTGGTTAAGTTAATGGATATTAATGGATATGGTATTTGGGGTTTAATTTTAATGGATATTTGGGGTTTAATTTCTGGTTCTGGGACGTGCGGGGGATCCCACGACATTACCCAGTTGGAGTCCATCAGGGGGCAACGCGATGGGATCCCAGTGTCGATTTTTGAGAAGAGGCTTAAATAAATGAGTACTGGGAGGCGAGGGGGATGTGGCGAACTGGGACGTCACGTCAGAAAAGGAACCCTCTAAAAATGCAGATCCCGCCTCCCCTCCCGGCCTGGAAGATTCGGAATATCAGCACTCACAAGGAAGTTGGCTTATATTTCATACTGGATGAGTGGTAATACCTATAAGTAATTTAAATTTTTATTATTAAATCCTCCCGCCAGTCTTGCCGATTTGAATGATCTTTAAAAGTATCCTTTCTCGTTATGTTTTCTCTCGGCTTATTTATTAGATACTTATTTCCCGAGGTGCATGCTATACCTTAGGTATGTACAGAGGTAGAATAATACCATATTACCTTAGAGATCTTTAAAGTGTGGATGTTGGGCAGAACGTGGGATCCCGCGACATGGACCAGGTGGAGTCGATTCTTGGTCCATGTCGCGGGATCCCGCGCCGATTTTTGTGAGAAGGCTTATGTAAATAAGTACTGGGACGCCAGGGGGACGTGGCGTCCGGGGACGTAAAAGCTGTTTAGGAACCCTCTCAGATGGCCTTTGAGGTGGCTGATGGGGCAGGGGTACAGTCCTGATGGTTTTTAATGTCTAGGTGACTTTTTCCATCATGGTCTAAGGGACTGTAACTCAGGGTTCTGTGTGTTTCTTGTGTGGATTTTTAGTCTTTGTGGAATTTTGTGTTCATAAAGTATACTAGATAGATGATGATTAGACCTTTTTTACTCCTGCAGTACTATTATAAGTAGTTCGTATAATAAACAAGTCGCAATCACAGGTAACAGAGTTTGTTGAGTTTTTCTAGAGTACACTTAGACCTTTTTCACATAATATGTGTAGCTTGCACTAGACATAATAATTACATCCTGTTATACCTTTTCACTATGATTAAAGCTAGACCTTTCTTGTCCTCGAATCGCTTTAGGATATAATATGTTGTTACGTGTACATACATGGGTACATATTGTTATGTATGATAATGTCGCACTGTAATGAGGATTAGAGATATTTTAACATACTAGGGTTCAGACTACAATACTCCCTAGGTAGATAATTCTAAGCCTACTTAGGCCTAAAACCAGTACTCGTGACCCCATCAAGAGAAGCTTCATATTAAAATGACTGCTCGATGCCCTTGAAGTTCTTGTCCCTTGAGTGAACTAAAGTTTTCAAGTCATTTTGGTCGATTTCGGCAAGGTGGCAGCTCGAGTTGAGCCAGGTTCCATGTGGAATGAATAGTTGTAGGGTGAGGTTAAGTACCCATCCCAACAGTTTTGCAAGATAGAGAAATATTGCCAAAGGTTGATTCATAGGAAGAGGAGGAGTCACGTGCCCTAATATAAGGGGATATTGCCCAAGTGTGATTCAAAGGGTGAGGAGGAGTCGTGCGGTAGCAGTCTTTTTCGAATTTGCAACAGCCCAGATAAAATGGGTATCCCAACAGTTTTGCAAGATAGAGAAATATAGCCGAAGGCTGATTCAGAGGAAGAGCAGGAGTCGCGTGCACCCAATATTAGGGAATATTGCCCAAGTGTGATTCAAAGGGTGAAGAGGAGTCGCGTGCGAGCAGTCTTTTTTGAATTAGCAATAGCCCAGATCATATGGGTTGTAATCGCTTAGCATAAATTGACAAGACTGGTGGCGGCGCAGCCCGAAGGACTTAGCATAAATTGATAACACTGGTCGCTGCGCAGCCCAAAGAACATGGGAATCGCGGAACATCCCTTTTGACCAATATGATCATGGATTAGTCTCATGATCGCTTGTTTTAGTTAAACCATTGTTATTGAGAAAGGCCTATGGTAGTCAATCACACTCAAGCCCCTCAATTTGTGGCTATACGTTCTGTTAAGTTTAGGTACTTTTTAAAGATAACCTCAGAATAAAAGATTGTGACTACCCATGCATGTAGAACGCAAAAACAGTAATTTTTACAGGTAATGTTAAATAAAAAACAACATATTATCAATAATGGCCAAAAGTGAAAAAAGTGTCTCATGATGAAATGTTTAGATTTTTTTTAAAGGTAACCTTAGACTTAAAGACAGTGACTACCCATGCATATCAAACAACAAATCACTATATTTACAGGTAATGCTCACAGACACAATTAAAAGTTACCAATAATGGCCAAAAGTGAAAAAAGTGTCTCATATGAAGGAGAAGACAAAAAATTCTCAGTTATTGACAAACTAAGATTTTTTCAAGAAAAAATCTTGATTTGATTTCAACATGTCCCGTGCTGGAACTGGGCGCCCCGTGCTGGAACTGGACGCCCCGTGCCGGAACTGGACTTTCGTCTTGAAACCCCGAATTGGCACTGGCCCCATTGTGGCACCAGAGCCACCATGGGACGCCCCAAACCGGCACTGGTGCCAGTTTGGGGCGCCCTGAATTGTCACTGATGAGGGTACATAAGTATGTAGTTTGAAATCGGATTTTCTTTTTGCCATGTAGATGCAGTGCCATTTTGGGACGTCCCAATGTGGCACTAATGTAGTGACATGTTTCTTTCCTTACGAGACAACAAAACCTTGTCTAACCTTAGAAAACACTTAATTCAATACTAAAGCAATTATCCACTGTTGCCTATTAACAATATTTTTACTGCTGACCAATAAGGTAACAAAGAGACATTTTTAATATTCAAAGGCTGAAATAGGTACATACGAGACCACATTGAGAAGTTGAAGATTGTTATATTGATCAGAAGTATATTGATGCTTAAGACAACAAATACTTTGATCCAGAACTCGTTTGGACAACATTTCCTTTGGCAATCTTGAACTTGCTTCCTGTTGGGGATGTAGTCACGGTTGCTCCATCTTTAAATGAACTTGATTTGAAAATTCTCCCCTCAACTGAATTTTCTGAATTGACTTTCCATTGTTTCATTGTCAGGAGTCCTGCATTCGTAGGCTTTGTTTTCAAAGATTGCTTTTTGTGTGATTGGACTAGAAGAACCACTGCTACTTTTGGAAGCACCACTGCTGGTGCTGCCGCTGTCGCCGAAGAGTCCACCAAAAAAGGAACTAACGGGAGGTGATGATTTACTTCCTGTGGATGTAGCCTTATCAGTCTGCTGATGTTGTGGCTTTGCTGGATAATTATTACTTGTATTTGCTCCTTGAAATAAGGAGAATGTAATGGCTTTGGTAGCTGCGGGCTGGGACACTGTCTTTCTACTCGGAGAACCATTGCTTTTTGTCATTCCCTGCAATACGGGGATTGTCGTTCCCTTTGCAGTTTCTTTGTTTGAAACAGTCTTAATTGTTTTTGTTGACCTTTGCTTTGTCAGTCCTCCACCAACACAGCCCACTATCCCAAAGAAGGACAGTGATGGAGGTTGTTTTGGCGCTGAGGGGCCACGTCCACAACAGGGGATCAGTTTTTGAAATGATGATTGTTGACTGTTGATTGTTGAGTGCAATGTGAGCGTTTACATTGTGTTATTGTTGCTGTTGTTGCTGTTGCTGTTGTCGTTGCTGTTGTTGAGGGCCCGATGGAATTGAATGCCGGTAATGGTCATGAGTGATGTACGATGGAAGAGGATCGATGATAGATGAGCGATGAAAGCGATCTGTGAGAATGTGGAAGTGGCTCGACAAGGACAATTGACCAGGGCGATCGATGAGTGCAATCGATTAGACCGATCGATGAGTGCGACTGGAGAGGATTGATGAGTTCGACCGATGAGAATGGAAGAGGATCGATGAGTGCAATTGATGCGGTCCTGTGTGATGGATGAGTACAACGTGATCTATGGAATTGTGCAATTGCAAAGGATTGCGAGTGTGCATGGTTAGCCAAAAAAACACAGGTGCGTTGGATGATGGCCTCAATCCACAAGAATCGCAATGTGAGCGATGATATGGAATGGGCCAGATGGCCTCTATTAACTCTATTTACTTATGTCAGGGAAGGGGTACTCCTAACTCTCTACTTTGACTAAAAAATTGCCCCGAATCTTCACTCGATCGCATTTTTCTGGCCGGTGCCACAACGGGGCTGTCGGCGTCCCAGTTCCAGTACGGGGCGAAAATGCGGTCCCAGTTCCAGCACAGGGCCGGTGCATTTTTGGGGCCCAACAGATATATCGAAGTTCCTTTTCTACCCAATATTAAATCCTATTAGTGAACTATTTCACGTTAGCTGTTCGATTCCTGCGGCCTCCTGCAACTTCCTGGAAAACCTGTTTTTTGGCAATAAAATGTATCCAAGTAACTCCAAGTGGTCTTTTTCCTCGGAATGGAGAAAAAATACTTCGTCGGACAAGCAGAGAAGACTCAGAGAATCCACGACTACCTGGCTTCGGTGAAACCGAGTGAAACCAAGTGAAACCGAGTGACGCCAAAGTGAAACCGAGTGACACCAAGTGAAACCGAGTGACACCAAGCAAAACCAAGTGCACTCGGTTAGGCAAACAAGTAAGGCCAAGTCGGGGAAATGGACTATTTTTGAAATTTTCCATATCCCGAAGTACCCGAACGTGACTCCTGGTCACACCGAGTCCGTGGTTTTCCAGGAAGTTGCAGTAGAAGTCCATAGAACTTATTTTTCCCCTCTCTCTAGAGGTATGTAATTACAAGCAGCCGGTGCAAGATTTTTTGCAGCAGCGGGAGCCCGCAAAAAGGAATTCGCCTTGTTTTGTTAAAAATAAGATATAACAGTGCCCACCAGTTAGCGTGCATACTTGCTTCGCTCACGCCGCGAGCACGGGGACGACTTTTCGAGTTCTGTGCTATATGTACAATAATATTAAATTACCAGCAGCCACTGCAAGATTTTTTGTAGCAAGCTTGACAGAATGCCATTTGTAGAGGCAGAGGATTTATAATAAATTGGCTTGTCTATGCTCAATTACGCAGTTGCTAACGGGCGTGAGCTCTTGCCGCACTCACGCTCGCTCCCATTTTTAAAGTAAGATATTTTTTTTAAGGTAAACAGACATCAAAACATGGAGACTACCCATGTACGCGAAGCCAAAAAATAAACTTTTTACAGGTAACAACAATTGAGCTTATTGTCTAAGTACCTCTTTTGGCAAAAAGTGAAAAAACTGTCTCACTGAAGGAGAAGACGGAGAAGAAGAAGAAGAAGAAGAAGAAGGAGAAAAGCGGCTCAGTTTCCAACACAACTAAGATTTTTAAAAAATCTTGATAACAATAAATTACCAGCAGC
Source organism: Cyclotella cryptica (assembly GCA_013187285.1). Classification (NCBI taxonomy): domain Eukaryota; phylum Bacillariophyta; class Thalassiosirophyceae; order Thalassiosirales; family Thalassiosiraceae; genus Cyclotella; species Cyclotella cryptica. The sequence goes on along the minus strand of JABMIG010000195.1, from coordinate 229,348 downwards.
CGCTGCAAGATTTTTTGTAGCAAGCTAGATAGAATGCCATTTGTAGAGGCAGAGGAAGACATACTTTAAAATAAATTGGCTTGTCTACGCTTAATTACATCGCAGTTGCAAATGGGCGCTCGCGCCTCGCTCGTGCTCGCGCCCATTTTTAAAGTAAGATATAATTTTTAAGGTAAACAGACATCAAAACATAGAGACTACCCATGTACGTGAAGCCGAAAAATTAATTTTTTACAGGTAACAACAATTGAGCTTATTGTCTAAGTACCTCTTTTGGCAAAAAGTGAAAAAGCTGTCTCACTGAAGGAGAAGAAGGAGAAGGAGAAGAAGGATGAGGAGCAGGAGGAGAAGGAGGAGGAGAAGAAGAAGAAGAAGAAGAAGAAGAAGAAGGAGAAAGTGGCTCAGTTTCCAACACAACTAAGGTTTTGGATAAAAAGCGAGCGCCGTGCGCACGGGCACGACTTTTTTAGTGCTGTGCTTTACAATAATATATCAAATAAATCAAGCTTTGTTCGCACAATCGCAGTAGTTTGACTTTAGATATTTTGATTTTTAAGGCGCTGTAATAGCGCTCCCCGTATTGAAACCTCACAGTTCCCATTTTTCTCGCTTTTTGAAAAAAGGGAGCTTTTTTGTAATAGCACTCCAGTGCGTCACAGCGCCACTCCTCTCATATTTTTTAAGGGACATTGCACGGCAAGCATTTTACTTCCTCTGAATGGCAAAATAGGCGATGATGTGATGTACGAGTGGCAATGGGTGGGAGATGATGCGACGGACAAGTGGTGATAGGTGAAAAATAACCTCCCCAAATTTGGGGTGACGGACGGACTAGTGGTGATGGCTAAAAATAAGCTCCCCAAATTTGGCGTCACGACTCCATCCAGCTCACCGAAATCGGGGAGCCATGGAGATGCCTCCCTGATTTTTCGAAACACGTCAGATTGGGGAAATATGCGAAAACTCAAAATCTGTGAGGTTATTTTATGGGAAGCATCATAAATGATCTTCGTCAGGGAAAAAACGTGCAAAAATAAAAAAATGTGCACATAATCGAGTGCTAATACAGCCCCTAAGCACCGTTTATGTTGAAACCATTTTTTGGTGATGAGTTACACATTGTATCTAGTGTGTCAGAATTTTTGGCCATCCTTTATGTTAAGTATAGATATATTTTTAAAGGTAACATCAAACTAAAAGATTTTGACTTCCCATTCATGTCAAACATGATAACAGCATATTTACAGGTAATGTTTCAGAAATATCGAGATGTTACCACTAATGGCCAAAAGTAAAAAAGTGTCTCACAGACGAAGGAGGAGAAGAACAATTCTCAGACTAATAAACTAAGATTTTTTCAAGAAAAAAATCTTGATAAACTAAGATTTTTCAAGAAAAAATCTTAGTTTTGGCTTCACATCAATAGTATCAAAAAATACTTAAGCCTCATTCATGTCAATTTTACAGGTGAAAGCTAGGCAGATCTTATTATTTCAAAACGTTGTAGTAGACATGCAATGCTTAGGAATTAGTATTATTCTAACAGTGAAATATTCCACCATTAGAAAAATAGGTAATATTATTTTTCTAACAGTGAACTCTCTCTCTCTCTCTCTCTCTCTCTCTCTCTCTCTCTCTCTCTCTCTCTCTCTCTCTCTCTCTCTCTCTCTCTCTCTCTCTCTCTCTCTCTCTCTCTCTCTCTCTCTCTCTCTCTCTCTCTCTCTCTCTCTCTCTCTCTCTCTCTCTCTCTCTCTCTCTCTCTCTCTCTCTCTCTCTCTCTCTCTCTCTCTCTCTCTCTCTCTCCTTCTCTCTCTCTCCTTCTCTCTCTTTCCCTCTCGCTCTTTCCCCCCCTCTCTCTCCCCCTCCCCTATTTTGTAAGCTCTCTTTCTTTTGCTTATCTCACCCCTGATGGGGTCTGGTCATCGAGCCAAAGGTCTGTCCTCCTGATTTTCTTGTGGAGACAGTCACCAGTTCCAGGGAAATAATTTGGGAGATGCCTGTTGATAGAGAATTTTATGACTTCCTGCTTGAGCATTGAGCATCCTGCATCGTATCCTCCTGGGGCTGACTATCAGCCCATGAAAATGGTATCTGCTGTTGTGACAGATCAAATAAAATGTCATGCTGTCACCAGTGAAAGAAAAATTAGGGTCGGTACAAGGGCCTTTTCACTCGTACAAGTAATGTTCCTTCTACACATCCTCCTGGTGGACAAATTGTTACTCCAAAAATCTATTCTATCCTCCTCTGTTGCATCCAAATCCTCTAGCATTCAATCACCAGTAGCCTCCTCCATCTCCTACTCAGCAGCAATTTCCACCACCACTCCATCAGCCTCCTCCGCCTCCTTATCAGCAGACTCATCATCAAAACAATCAACATGTCCACTACAACAATACCGGTTCTATCTGGTCCATGTAGGTGGATTTGTTTATGACCCCACCCGAACAATACAGTGTTCTATAGTTGTGAGTAGATTCAGTGGAGGAATAATGTTAGTTTTTAGCCCAAAGGAGACAATGGATTTAGAGGGGATCCTGATGGAGGTCCTTTGCCCAGTTTGTGATTTTTTCCACAATTTTGATTATTCTGCTATAGTTTATTGATGCTAGATGATGGAGTGCATTCATTATTATGATTACAGCACTTTGATGATAAATCCCAGTTAGTAGATGCATGACAGCACTGATAATGTGAAGCATTCATTGGATACTATTTCATGTTTTATCTTCCTCATCAATTGCATGGAAGCTGTAGAGTATTTTGCAGAGCCTCTTACATAATAGCCTGAACTTAGTAGTCTTTTAGTAGTTTATTTTTTACTCTTTCCCAGAACCTCATAGATTCGCACCACATTACACTCACATTGTTCTCATATACCAATTCCTTTTCAAGACATTGGCGATCCATGCATGACATTGAACGGAAAAGCTAATCTCCAAAAGAAAACTAATCACAAAAAAAACGAGAAACCATATCATTCCAACAGAGGAATAGTAGACAAAATGGAAAAGCCAAAAGAAAACCAATTCTCCAAAAGAAAACCAATCCCCAATTAATTTGCCAACATCTATAGGTACTTACATTATTCAAGCCTTTGGGCAAGTTGGAGACTTTCTTGAGAAGGATTTCTCGAGATTAGGTCGATTCTTTTCTAAGAATAGATCTAAACAAACCATAGTCTAGGACCTTAAAACATAGTTTAGGAATAATCTAACAGCGTAAATATTCTAAGGTTGAAGTAGATTTTCTAAGGTAGATCTTTATTGCTTCACTAGCCATTTCATTTTTCATAATCATTCACTCTAGATCTAACAGATTTTGAAAATCTGTTTTACATTTTAAACAAAATCTGTTTTGATTCCAGTATTCTAAGTTGGATTTTTATTTAGTTTTCTACATTAGATGTAGATGGTATCCATTCTCATAAGTGCATCACCTATCAGTCAAGCATGATAAATAGTACCATACCATATTATTAACTGGAATGCAATACCTTCCCATACTAGCAGTATGGTACTATTCCTAACCATTACTTCTTGCTTTTATACACGAGGGAACATGGATATCATTTAGAAAATAATCCATTTTCCTGGTGTTCCCTGAACCCCTTGCAAGTTTTATGGTAGTGGGATTGAAAACACTATTAGTCGTGAAATAATCAAACCGGTTTGATTTTTTTCAAATCAGTTTAAAAAAATCAAACCGGTTGTAGCCAGGCTAATTTTGATGATAAAGAAAATATGCAACATCATAATAGGTAGTCCATTGGTTTACAAACCAGGTGTAGAAAAATCAAACCGGTTTGAAAAAAATAGATCCAGTTTGCTTTTTATGTTTCTATGACTCTACAGAGAGTCCAGTGTATCATTATTCCAATATACCAATAGCACACGATTTTAATCAGTTTAAATCTATCCAGTATGAAGATACCTTTCTTGTATCTTGATCTTTATGGCCAACCAAACGTGCAGATGAATATAGAGATGATCCATCTGTCAACATAATATCACATCATCCTATCTGAATAGGCGACATTGAAGCACTTTGTGAATGACACTTATAGGTCATACTAATCTATTATTACGTGGTTTTTTTCAGTTAGACTGAAAAACTAGATAATGTTATGTGGCCAATGACATACCACCAAGAAAGAGAAGGTAACTCCTGTAGAGAGGCCCCAACCACCCTCCTAATGACCTCTCCCAAGCCCAGTAAGCAAACAAACAACAACAATTCATAACAACCTATCAATTTTGTTACATTGATCTTTAGCCAAATCGTAGCAGATGGAGCACACCAACTTTCCCCGGCCTTACACAAGATAAAGCCCATCAATGGCAGTATCCGGTGTAAGCCCATGTGCAATCATACAAGTAACTGTGTCCCATAGGTTTCTGCACCAACTAAAAGCAAACTTATTTGCCCCTCTCTCATGGATGTTAAAGTCCCTTGCCAGCTCTGTCATTCAGCCCATACTCCCATTCCTTTCAAACTGTATACAGATCCTTTGGATTCTTGCTCAACTTCACTCCACTCCTTATCTCCTCCCTCCTTGTACTTGTCCCCTCCATATTTGTTGTGCCATGCAAACCACTTGACAAGTGTCCAGTGGTCCTCCTCTGTGTTGAATAACTAACAACAGGTTGAGCGGCAATCTTTTTGACATTAGTGGTCACGTTTTGGAGGTATGACCTTTGAACACCAAACAAACTGATCATCTCCTGACAAAGATCCTCCATCCTCTGCTGAAGAATATACTGCTGTAAAAATAAAGTTTCAGTCTCCATGGATGACTTACCAACCCAACATCCCTCGGACCCTGCATTGGCAGCTAGTGCCGCCCCTCTGTCTACACCCATATCCACATCAGTCTCTGTGTCTCCGTGGCTGGTGGAGCAAGATGGCGAATAGGAACAATCACAAGCTGATCACCAAGTTGCTGGAAGGCCAAAGAGATTTTCTCAATTGGATTCACATCAGGTGAATTCCCAGCACCAACCCAGCGATCTTCGATGTCAGATGTAAGTTGAGAAGGGATGATGGGTACAATGTACTCATTTGCCGTTATTTCACCTTCAAATGCCGTTCATAGGAGGGGCAGTGCCAGCACGCAAGCAATCTTGCCGCCAAAGGAGGAATGGATCTTGGGGACAAAAGACTCAATGGCGACATGACTTATGAAATTCCCTCCTTTGATGGGGTACTTGTAGGGTCCACAGTGGCCAGTAAAGATTGATGCAACTCAAGCATCAGGATGGGGGGGGGGTGATTTCAATGTAAGTGTTAACTTGCATCTTCTCCCCCCTCCAACAACCGCATGTCACCATCCAGTCTCGGGTAATGCCAAGACAAGCCGCATAGGACACGGTGCCCTTGTGAATTGAATGCATGCCAAGCAACCACTCCTTGATCTTGCAAAAGAGCTTACCGTTGAATATGCTTTCTAGCAGACTTGAGACAGCACGGTTAGTCAAGTGATTCCCAAACAATAATAAGCCATAATCATCACAGCCTTCCAACTACTTGCAATGTTTAGAAGAGGACAGACAATGGGATCCATTGCCCCAAACAACATCTGCTTGGGCGCCTCTCTCTGCTCACTGATGTTCTTGGACCAAGTCATCTTAACATTCAAAGTAGATGGTTCACTTGGGTTGAACAACGACAAGCCCTTTGCCAGCTTCATCACATCATCAATGTGTCCAATAATTTGCCACTGGAGGCAGAATACAGCAGTCAAGAAGAACCACACGCCACTGTCAGCAAACAAATGATGAATCAGCACAAGCAGCAAATAAAATTCTTCCCATTTGAGAGGGCAACGAGCCTGACGGAAGACACCCTCTTGTCTGACCTCGATTTTTTACCTTTGCAATTATGTCATTGACAGTGGTGGAGTGCGTGGGGTTTCCCGAAGATGAATGTCATCCCATTGCATGGTTCAAAGAGGCATGAAATGGGAGATTGACTTTTTTTGGAAGGCAAGGGAGTTGGATCTGTCCTTATTAGGGCAATCATTAAGGCTGGGCATTGGTGCACCATAGGCCTTGTTGTTGGGGTAGGCAGCATCTTGGTCAGCCAAGCTGATCACGGGAGAAGGTGGATGCAGTGGTGTAGGGGACCCCATCCATGAACGACATGAGGCTGATGAGGCAGGTGGCATAGGACTTAGAATTGTTGGGAATGTCCATTTTGCGGTTTCTTGATGCATTTTGCAACTTTGTATTATTGAGAGATTGTGATGGGGTTTGGTTGCAAGTGGTGAATTCATGCTACCACACTTAATACAATGGTAGTAGTAATACTATTCTCAAAAATGTAGTATTACCACTTACTAGAGTATATGTGTAGGGGAATAGGTACAAATCTATATAATACCAGAAGATGAGTTCTGCTCTGTGTTAAATTTACGTGCAGTTGACACCTTCTTGTCACCAATTTACTACTTTGGTTGCAAACTTCCACATATTCCGGAATATTGTATCAAGATTTTTTCAAAATCTTAGTTGTATTGGAAACTGAGACCTTTTCCCTCCTCCTCCTCCTCCTCCTCCTTATCCTCCCTCTGTTTCCACAAATTGGGTTCTGTCTAGCTTGCTACAAAAAGTCTTGCTGCTGCTGCTAGTAATTGTACAGTGCAGTTGAGTCCCTTTCCAAGTTGTCATGAACTTGAACTATTCCTTCGCAAGGTCAACGTGAGTCAATATGTAGTACATGTTATATATGCTGTAGTTATACTCAAGCATCCCAAGCTCTCTGCATACACCGTAAATCACGGAGCACGACCCACAAATGTCAAAAGATACTTTAAAATGTATCTTATAATCTTTGCAAAGCTAGCGATGCTAACTCGGGCCAAAAAAGTAACTTGACAACTTATAAAGATTTCTTCAAAATCTTAGTTGTATTGGAAACTGAGCCCCTTTTCTCTTTCTTCTTCTCCTCTGCCTCCTCCTTCTTCTCCCGAGACATTTTTTTCACTTTTTGCCAACATAGGTACTTCTACTCCAAGCTCAAGTCAACTTACCTGTAAATAATTAATTTTTCCAAGTGATGTAAATGGGTAGTCATCATGTTTTGATCCCTGTTTACCTTTAAAATTTTATATTATTTCAAAAATGGGCCCAATTGAGTGCGGGGCGCATGTCAAGCGCGGCAGGCACACGCACCCATTTTCAACTAATTGTAGACAAGCCTCATCATTTTAAACTACTACTTCCTCTGTCTCTACAAATTGCATTCTGGCTAGATTGCCACTGAAAATTTTGCACCAGCTGCTAGTAATCTCTATCACGGTACTGTACGTAATGAGTGGGCCCAAACCCTCCTACACAGTTTTCCACTCATTGCCCACTTATTATCATCCCATCCACTTCTCCTATCCATTACACCATCCACAGAAAGAACAGCATTGTGCCATCCACAACTTCAACATGCCCAATGCAATCTGAGAAAACAGAAGGATTTGTCATCTCATTACTGGCATTGGAGAAGGCAATGTGTAAATCTGAAGCAGTGCTTCTTTGCCATATTGCTATTTTCGTGTAGAGTGCTACTGTTGAGTTCGAATTTAAGTGACCCGAATTCAAGACTCAGTTTCAAAGCATTGTCACTGAAAAGGATCAGTAATTGTAGCAATCGTTCAATGCATGTAATAATAAGAAATGATTTAGTATTCGAATAATTTATTCTACTTCAAATTATCACCATGGTTGTGAGCCCTTCCGCAACAAAGGAAATTGCCAGGACAAAGGCAACAAATGAGAGATCATATAAAATCAAGGAGAAGTGGCATGTTCTCAAATTGATGCCCTCATTACAATTGGCTTGTCTCAGTGCCTGGCTTGCAAAATGTTGAGATAAAATATCTGTATTATAGCCCCTGGAAAGTAATGTTTGAAAAGGTTGACGGCATTAATGATGGTGATCAGGTAGTTCCATACAATACAAAAAGCAGAGCTCACAAGATCATGGAGGTCATGCGAGTATTCTCAAGCAAGTCAAGACTGAAGTGAAGAGGTTCTTATTAAAGTTTGCAAACAGGGTAGTCAACTTACAAACCGGATGATTGGAAGAGAGGCTGCTCGGATTCTTCCATCCTTTGTGCAGAAATCAGAACCATTGAGGATAGTGTCTGTGTCTCAATTTACGAAATCTATTGGCCTCACCCTCTGCACAGCACACACATGGCCCAAAAGCATTACGTTGACACAGCAGTGGATGCAAAGGGCTTCATCATCATGGTGCAGCAAAAATTGGAAGGGAGAAATCGTGATGACATTCTGAAAATGGATTAGACACCGGTCCCATTTTTACATCATTCAAACAAAATGCTGAATGTCAAGGGATTGAGGACAATCAATGCAAGTGCATCAACCAGTGATACGAAGCGTATCACAATTGCAGCTACCATTACTGTGAGTTGCAACATGTTACTGCCATTCCTCAGCTTCAAAGGCTAGCCAAATGGGCAAATTGTGATGCAGGAGTTCTCAACTTACCCTGCTCTTGGACGATAAGCGTGTCAGGACAAGTCCTGGATGGATGAGGTGAGGATGCATGAGTGGTTAGATGTCATTTTGAAACTGTGGAAGGATGCATGCAATGCAAATAATCCAAACATGCACCCCTGTCTTATCTTGGATGCATATTGTGTGCATCAGATGGGATTCAAATGATGGGTATTTTTTAGGTCACCCACATCCCGGCAGGGGGCACATACCTTTGCCAACCAATTGACGTTGGAATCAACAAACCCATCAAATGTGGATTGCATGATAAATTGGAGGAGTGGATGGTGGAGGGAGAGGGGATTGTCAATGGTCAGGTCAAAGAGCAATCTCCTAAAATGGTGGCGGAATGGTTGATGGATGTCTACAACAACATTTCCAAGAGGAAAAAGGAGGGATAGGAGTGGTTTTAGTTTACATTTACTTATTTTACTGCTTGTTGTTTTAACTCAGTTATTGTAGTTGACTGTGATTTAGTTTAATTGTTTAAGTGATTGCTTGGCTGCCCCATCCCCCCTTGTTGCAAATGTTATTCCATTTTAAGGATAATCTCAGCATATGCACATCCGCAATTGCTGTGCTACAGTGCTCTCATGCTCCTGTCATCCGAATTAGAAAGAAACACTCCAGTAATCATCAATAGCACACCATCAGTTTGTGTGCATGTGGACCGCAGGTGTATTCCCTTGCTCTGAAGCAAATGCGACACCCATCTGTTCCCTCCTCTCTAACATCATATACTGCAAGAATCGTCTTCTCAACCAAGCACAAATGCACCAACCTGCCAACACCATTGCCTGCACTCTCAATGAACACATTCCAGTATCCACAAGGATGCATCTCACAACTGTACCAGTGGTAGTCTGGGAGAAAGCCAACAAGAACAATCTTCATTGTGCACAATACATCATGATTATTGCAATATTATGTGCGTGTGTGATGTCTAAGTTTCACTTTATTTTTTTTACTGGTTACTGAAACAGGTCAGTAATCGAGTAATCTCAGTAACAAAAAAGTAATAAAGTAAACTGTCGATCAGTTTACTGAAGGCCTACCATGTTTCTCTGTGTCACTCCCACTGCTCCTCCAGGACAGTAACTTACTGTGTTCGACAGTAATTTCAGTAACATTAGTAATAGGTGCATATAGATTATTTGCATGCACGTAACATCATATCCAATAGTATTAAACATACAATTCCCCATTTAACCTTCTATTCAGTATCCTCATCATCTGAGCTCTCATCTGCCTCTTCATCTGCTGTCTGCTTCCCCATCCTTCTTCACAATCTTCAACGCCGGGTCTGGATATTTGGCATAGTAGTCAACAACCATCTCATAGCAGTCCCAATACTTCTCAAATTTTTCATACAGTAACTCTGATTGACATTCCAAATTTAACACTGGATGAAATCCTTGATATTTTCCCAAGATTGAGTAGAAATAGCCCAAACAATTCCCAACCTTCTGCGCTGTCGTCTTGAGAGGTCCTTTCTTCACACACTTAGTAAGGACAGCACAATCAATCTCACAAAACTTACCAGTACAATCAGGATCCTTGTCATAAAACCCCAACCCCTCATACTTTTCTGACACCCTAGCTGCATGAACATCATCCCCTTTCCTTCCGAGCTGACAATCCTCGCAATCTTCAAGGTAGGCATGGAATACTCTCTTGGGCTCATGTATAAATTCATCTGAAATGTTCCCCTGGCAGTACTCATCTAGCTTGCAGTATTCAAAGTCCTCATCAGTCCACTTCACACCTGCATGCTGTGCCTGAATCGGCTGTGTTTGGTTCTTCTGCCTTGCAAAAGCTGCGCAAATTACAGACTGCTTCTTGGTTTTTTCAGCCTCTAAGTTGGTGCACTTACCAGTCTTCTGCATCTTCATGACCTTCTAGTGTCTCTTGGTTTGGCCACAACCTAAAACAAGAGAGCAGCTAAGACAACAAAGTCCAAATACCTCAGTAGAAGGAACAGCATACCTCTTGTGCCACTCATAGGACACTGTTTTAGGATCACCGGCAGTGATCCATATGCTTGCTCAACTGAAGAATCCATGTTGTTTCATGTAGTCCTCTGTCTCTTCTGCCAATGTCATGTTGGGGTCTTCTCCACTTTGTAGTCTACTTGGTAGGATTACTCATACGATGAATTCTTTGACAGCAATGTGATTAAATGGGTCCTTTTTTGCTTCGGAATGAGCAATAATGGTTGGGTTAGGCAAATACAAGTAAGCAACACCAGCCCCATTAGTTAACAACTAGTGCTTGTAATGCTCCCAGACAGCAGCAGCATGGGAAACCATCTTCTGTTTCAAATCCATAGGTTCCTCAATCTGGCAAGAGACCTTGTTGTCATCATACTCATCACCTACTTCAAACTCATCTCCTTCCTCTTCCTCTAATTTATCAAGTTCTTCCAAAAACTCAGGGTTCTCTTCATGGCCTTCATCACCTTTTTCACCAGAGGAACTCTCTGCACACTGATCCATCTTGTTCTCTTTTTTAAATTCTGAAAAAATTGAATAAATAATAAGCACAATATGTTGACATACAACAGAAGAAACAGCATACTCATGGTTAAGCCACTCCTTATCTGCCTTTGAAAGCTTTAATTTTGACAACTCCATATGGGGCATCTTTGAATCCTAAACATACTCATGACATGTTCTATTTCTGGCTCAAGCAATCTGTCTGCCTGAGCTACATAGTAATACAGCTTATCCATTCTGCCCACCATGGTGTCTGCTATGCGCAATATCCGATACACAGGATAAATAGCCTGGATAATGGCAAAGATACACTTCCAAAATTGATTGGAATTGAAAATGTCAGCAAGAAATCCAAACTTATTGTAATCTACAAATTCCAGGTCCCTTGTGCAAGCCTGCAATGTAGTCTTAAGCCTGAAGACATGGAGGAATTGTAACACCTCACCAGCCATTCTACATTCTGATGGGCGTAGAAGATTTATTGCCCTGCCATTGTTGTGCAGCTTTGATTGCTTCACCAGGACAGACCACTGGCCATGCATAGTAGAGCCAAATTCCTCACATGTCTCTTAAGTGGATTGTTAGTTGTGATAGTCAAAACAAGATATAGAACAACAAATGAGAGTCACTCAACATCTTGCACAACTTCCCTTATTCTCACAGACAGGGCAACAGAGACACATCATGATCAGCTCCATGTTCAACAATAGCACAAGGACTTTTTCCACATTAGATGCTCCATCAAACATGATTTGAGTCCCACTACCTTTCTTGATGTTGTCTAATTTGTGGAAAACTTGTAGAATCTCCTGGGCAATGAACTTAGCATCCTTCTTCCCCCCTCACTCATGTGCAATGTACAGTCTATCACATCATGAACACAGGCTGGATTGCCGGGGGAGCAAGCTAACACGGTATTTTATATTTATGGTCACTTTTGGTCAGTTTCCCCAAATGGTCACAAACAAACGGCTTATATAATATATTGAATGGAAGTTTGGAGAACAAGAACAAGATTTTTAAACGTTTGGATTTTTAAAATGTAATAATATTTTGTATTAATGTCTATATACGTTAGAAACGGGTTATATAAATTGAAACCACTAGATATTCTGTATACTGATTTTTAGGAAACTTACCATTTTTAAACAAAACGACGAAATTTGATAATATTATTTTTATTAATGGCTGTATATCAAGTAAGACACCTCACTGGCCTAATGCGCACACACAAAGCGTGTGCGCTCAAAAAATAAACGTGTTATATACATAACCCCGCATCCGCCGCCCCCAGTTTCACGCGCTGGAAGGTGGATTATATGCATAATTTTTGTCACACACACCCCTCCCAGATTTTGACGCAACCATGGCGACCGCCGACGAAACAAAGAAGAATTTGCCCAACGAGTGGTCTTTCGTTGTGGAATACATTCAAGGCGAAGATGAAGACAGCAGCGGAAACTTCGCCAAAGACACCATGATGTGCTTCTCAAAGCATGGAACTCTGGCGCTGACGTTCCACGCCAGCTTCAACAGCGGGATCATCTACAGTAATTGCTTTCAATTTATGAAGCCGGGGAGCTTCGCACTTCACTGCGAGAAGTGTAACAGGGAACCCGCCCCGTCCGCCAAGGCCATCAAGGAGTGGACCGACACGGACAAGAAGTGGGAAAATTTAAGGCGCCAATTCCCCGAAGAGTTTGCCCTCAAGACTACTGTGAAACTTGCCACGCGCGACGGACTGTCCGCTACGTGGTCCATCCACGTTTTTATCTGGGCAAGCCATCATCAACAATGAAGCTTAAAGCCCTTTGCATCACGAACGGATGCACCCACGTGTGCGCTTTTAATGCGGTACACCATCATTACAAGAGTGCCCACATGAATGCGGCATACTCTCTTCACAGCCTGGACGTTGTGGCAGCCCCCACAACCAACAACGTTGACGACATCTCAGATAGTGAGGAGGAGGAGGAACGCAAGGAAGCAGCGGACAAAGCGTCAGAATTCGAAACCGAGGAGGCGGAAGTGGCGAACGCGGAGAAGGAAGACAATGTTGACGTCACTGGCAGCAAGGAGTGTGAGTGTGAAAGCGCGGAGGGGAACGTCGGCGTGATGGAAGGAGATGGGGGGGAAGGATGACGGGAAGACTGATGGCAAGAAGAGATGGCCAATGAAGCGGGAGAGAAGGAACACAACCTGGACGTTGCCGGAGGAGAAGAGGATCCCATTGTTGACACGCAGGACTTGGACTGCGAACCTTTTCAGGCAGACGACGGACCATCGGACAACGACACCGCCATGGGGCTGGGGGAGAACAAGGACAAGCCCGCCACTGCGGGAAAGAAAAACAAATTAACAAAGAAAACAATCAAGCGCCCATCAGGAAGAGCGCTCGTATCAGCCGCGCTCCCACCCGATACTAAATGAGATGAGTCATGGAGGAAAGTTGGGAAGGACTACCGCCAGATTCTGTGTTTAGTTGGGTGGATGGACAACAAAATGAAATTGGGAAGTGACGGAGAAAGCGGGCTTTAAGTGGGTTCTTAAGAGTAGGTTTGCATTTGTATAAATGTGTTTTCAGCTTTTGATAGTTATAAACATAATCGTGTAATTTTTACATAATACTATGACAATACTGTAGCATTCGGCTAGTTGCTGGACCCACTCCAAGAAATTGTTACATATATCATCGAATGATATAAATAACACACACACCTGATAATGGGACACAAGGGCTTTATGGACATAACAATGTTCGATAATTAACAATATCGGGGGAAAACGCACGCGTATGACCATTTTAGATCTTACTACCTGAATTTAGATATGTTAAAAAGTATGCATCATCTTAGAACATGAAGATAATCATGCCACTAAAATGGCGATATACATGTACATGTATGCATGTGTGTCATTCTTTCTTTAGTATCCCATTTTTTGAATGAAGACATGCACACACATGTGCAACAATAGGGTAGGGGGAAAAACGGACATACGTACAAATGTGTTACATATATACCAGCAAACATGCGCAGATGACCGTTATGTCCAGGACGAGCATTGTTCAGATCATATTTCACCGCTTCATTTTTGTGGTCAAATCCAAAAACAACCATGATGCAATCGGGAACGGAAGCCGATAATAGGTAAGAACAGATTTTGATGTGGCACATGTCGACAGTCATTGACCTCCTTCGGAATAAGTGAAATCACACTAACAAGTATGTATTTGGTCAAAGCATCGCACAGTACGGACACGGATTCAAGGATAGTGAGGGAGACGACCGTGGGTTGTCGAAGGTAAACGTGAAGCCCAACAAGAATATTATTATCAATCCCTACCTGAAGATCGCGAACGGAGGCCGCGTAGAACAAGCAGTGACAGTGAGAAACCCCTACAAGAAGGCATGTTCAAGGAATAAGGAAGACATCACTCTACAGAATCGGATGATGCCAAACATAAAGGTGCGTAAGAACATATAATTGGGAACTATACTCAATCGTTTTTGCGATGACATCCTGTCAATGTTTCTTTTCAGGGGATAATGCGAGAGAATTGCATAAGCGAAAATGCAAAAATAATGGCGCCAATCTTTGAGGCAAGCATTTTTCATAAATTTTGATCAATAATTGCTCACAACGCATAATACCATTATGTATATAACGATCCAATTACACACCCAAAACCACCAGGTCACACTGGACGGAAGGTCATGTTTCTTGCAGGGAAAGTTGGAAGAGAATCCTAGCAAAAACAAGCCAACAGAATACTCGCAGGTCGGGGAGGTAAGCGTTGTGTATATTTATTTCTGTGACTCATGTCGCAAATATAACATGATTATGTATATAACCTTTGAATTGATCTGTCAAAAAAAAACAATCCAAGAACACCAGGCCCACAAAAGGGGAAGACTATGAGGGGATACCAGTCCGCGGTGATCAGGTGAGATCTATTTTGGGTGTACATAATATGGAACAACTAACACGACGGCATGTGTATCACATCGTTATGTATATATCAAAGGTGGAGAGAACACACCAAGATGTGACTTCGAAATGTGCCCACTGGGGGGGGCATCCATGTGTCTGGACACAAACAGGTGAAAAAATGACTTATGTTGTGTATATATGTTGTTTATGTACATAACACCAGACTCACACTATCATATGTATATGCCGTTGTTATATACATCACACAGGATATCACTGGCACAACAGATGAAGACTCAAGGCCTTGTATAGTACCGTTGGTGTTGCCAACACAGTTAGAGAGCGAGGATTCAGATAGCGATTGTGAAGACGAATCAAAAGACGACACAAGGCAAGATGAGGACCTGAAACCGGCAGCGTATGATGAGGACGTAGACGGAGTCAAATCACAAGACACGTTGAAAGGGAATAAAATCAAGAGAGATGAAAAACCATTCGGGGTGAGCGTGCACTATGCAACGGATTTGATTTTTTACTTGACAAATGATAAACTGAGCTCACCAATGTTTGTGTGGGGTCTCATCTAGAATGTGATCAGCAGTCCAGTTACAAGCTCTTCAAAAGAGCACACTAAGGTGAAACATGGATGTTCTTTTTGACAAAACATAGTGATAAAGTTCTCATGCACAGGGGGGTTTGTTCGTTTGTTATTTTTTTATATACTACAGGGAGAAACCGTTAAATCAACAGACACGGAGGCATCGTTGACGTTGATTGGGTGAACAAGCGATGGCCCACACGCATTTTTTATGGAGGGAGAGGAGAGCTACGGCACCCGTACACAAGAATGCATACACCTAACCTAAAACTCATGAGCTGTTACTACAGGTGCAAATCTTATTGTACCTATGGTTGTGACGCTAAACTTAAATTGAAGGAAAAGGCGGGGGCTCCAGGAATAGACGAATGGACTCTGGTTGGACACCACACAGAACTCTGTCAAAATAAGAATGGAATAAGGGCTACTAATTATAGTTCACCGGGAGAAAACAAGAAGGGGTTAACATGAAAGACATAACAGAGATCTTCAAGATTGACAGAGTTGGCAGTGGATAAAATATGGTTGGCTCTGATGAAGATTTGGAGCATGGTATGCGACGTAATGGTGGGAGCCGAAGAGGGTGGTCCATTGACGTTCCCCACTTTGGATGTGGTTAGTACTTGCTTTTTGCGTATCATTGCCATTGAAAATGAACATGTGGTGTAACTAACACATCCTACGCCACTCTTTTTTGGGTGTGACACCGTGCTTATGCCCATGCACACATGAAGGTATGTACATAACTTGTCGATGTACATATAATACAGAGAATCTCACTAACTCAGTGCATGTCTCAAATACCTGGGGCACATCTGTGATGACCACACAAAGGTATGTTTATGTCATTTTTATGTTTATAACAAGATGATGGATATATACTTGAGCCTAAAAAACAATTTGATCCCTTGTTTTGGGCAGGTATGCAATAAACAGTGATATATATACACACACCACACTTCCATGATTAATTCATACCCTGCCCTTTTTGTCTATCACATCTTAAATATTGTGGCAACACATACTCAAAGGTATGTTTATAACCTGATGATATACATAACACATAGACATAACACAGTCTTCCTACTAACTTGCGTTTTGGATAACCCTAACCAAAGGTATGTTTATGTCATTCTTATGTATATAACACAGTGGTGGATATATGAACATTTTGATCTTTTTGCACAGCAGGTATGTGCATAACGATGTTATATATATATACAAAACCTCATCCAAGACTTTTTCATAACTCCCACTTCCTTGCCTGAACACTTTGTCACGCAAGGTATGTAGACATACACGTTATGTATATAACTTTTGAGTATATTTTCAATAAAAGAAACAGACTAACACTGACACACTTGTGCACAACACTGCCCACCCCACACCTGCGCTAAAAGGGATGTAACTTGGTATGGAACACCCGTAGAGACATGTATGGATATGACAAATTTCGCGCCATAGAGATGAAGTATGGTAATGGATCCAAGTCGGAGAATTTCTTAATGTTCTCTGTTTTCTGGTGTGATGAGGATGGACCACAACGAATATTGGGGTTTTCCTTACACTCGCTTATCAAACTACTGAAATACAAGAAGCTCTTCTTACACATTGATGCAACATTTGATGGAGCACCGAGGGGATTCTATCAAGTTGTAATCTTTTCTGTGATTGACCATGCATGTTCATTGCACACTCCAATATTTTATTGTCCAATGACAAAAAAGTCAGAGGAGGCCTACAACCTCTTGTGGTCACACATAGTGTCAATTGTGGGTGAGTGCACAATGATGTGAAGGAAATGAATTAACTGGTATAATGACATCTGCATTTGGATTCTTCTCTTTTTTCCGCAAACGATGATGTTAAAAGGGCCAAAAGGGAAAGATGTCTTGGGTGTTATGCATGACTTCGAATGGGCGCTGGTGAATTCCATAGAACGATGGTTCAACTGTGAGTATCATCTAGGATGCTTTTTCCGTTGGAAGCAGGCAATAAGACACAACACAGTAGAAAGGGGCCTACACAAGGATGTCATCAGGTCAGTATTACCCTTATTTGATTTTTTGACGGTGATCAAAAAGGAGGACATCAGGAAAGGAGTTGATTATATAAGAGAAATGGTTCACAAAACCAAGGGCTTAAAACGGTGTGACAAAAAGCAATTTGATGAGTTCTTAAATAGCTACTTCATCCCAACTTGGTTGAAAAGGAAATTAATTGACATGTTCAACTACAATTCAGACGAAAACGGTGTTTGGAGATGGGACATGTAAGTCAATAAAAAGTTGAGTATGCCGATGACATTGTCATTTGAAATTCTCGTGCAGATGGTGATGACTAACACACTCATTTTCTAAATTGTGAAAAAGTCATCAACGCACCAATAATGTAATGGAACGGTACAACAGAGAGTTCAACAACCTGTTTGATTCACCAAAGCCGGGCCTGTTTGTATTCTGCGAAAGAGTTCGGGAGGAAGCCGCACGCTGGGAGAAGGTACATGAAGATGCCTTAAAGGGAAAGTTCACGCACCAACAGAAAAGGAGCAAAGTAGATTGGCCAGAAATACCCGCCGATTTTGAGGAGTGGTCTCCAAAGAAAAAGAGAAGAACTCAGGACTAATGACGGGAACTCGGAGTATGTTATTTTTGTACGAAAAAGGTATGTTTATGTCTTTGTTATGTACATAATCTTGCAAAGGCCAGTTTGCAGGTCTTACATTCATTTTTCGCTTCCGGATGTGATGTATATAATACATGTATTTTCATGTATTTCCTTTGACCACACAGAAGAGAGAGATGATCAAGACGTTTTTATCTATATAACCATGCAAATCAGTTTGTCTTCTATGGTTTTTGACCACTAGTCGAAAAAAGGTTTGTTCTTATGTATGATTTTTTCATGAAGTTTGTGATATGTATATAACATTGGTATTCTCTGTCCACACACAAAAAAAATCGGCATGTTTGTAACAGTGTTATGTACATAATCACGCGGATCAAGGAGATTCTAGGTTTTTTCCACCATGCAGGATGACCCTGCAGTGGTACAGAAAAAAGGTTTGTTCTTATGTATGATTTTTCATGATATTTGTGGTATGTATATAACATTGGTATTCTCTTTGTCCACATGCAAAAAAATCGGCATGTTTGTAACAGCGTTATGTACATAATCACGAGGATCAAGGAAATTCTAGGTTTTTTCCACGATGCAGGATGACCCTGCAGTGGTTTTTTCACCCCGATATGCGTGTTTTTATGAATGTTTGATTGGGTAATAAGTAGTAAAAATCAATTTTATTGAAAAAGGATAGAATTTTGGAGTCAATTTTTAACTTACACTCTGGTAAATTCACTGACCATTTGGGGAAACTGACCAAAACTGACCATAAATATCGCAAACCGCTAACACATTGATCAATGGTGTTGTCTTGATAGTAGCACCATCTCCCTACACTGAAATGCTGTATAAGTCAGGCTCTTTGAAAAGCTTGCCGGCGGAATAGCTCTCAAAAGTGACATGGAGAAGTTTCCCACTTACCATATTCCTGCCTGGTGGTTTATAATCAGCACCACCCTGTTGGACTGCACAAGTATACCTGTGGAAAAGAAAACATTCTCCAATTCTGAAGGAGAGTGAATTTGCCAATGTGAAATGAGCAAAGGCAACATTGGCAGCCCTAACAGCATCAGGACTACTGCGGGATCCAGAATAGTTGTGGAACTGATTGGAAAGTGTTGTTTGGAAGGTTTCTTTTTGCTCCTTATTGCCAGTAGATTGACATGAAGTTGCTGCAGTCAAGCTTTTGGTGATGGGAGAATGAACGGTCAAATCAATGACAGTGTTGGCTTTACGTTTTGGATCTCTTTTCAACAAAGATGTGAGTGTGCTGTTGTCAGTGGTTGCAAGGCTGGAATGCATTTTGGCAATAGAATGTGCTTTGAAAGCTTTTGAGTCATACTTAGATCTGTAGAAAGTGAGGTAGGCTTCCCTGTAACGAGGAGTTATGGTCCCTCTGCAAGCCTTGATGTCCCTTCCAAGGGCCTTCATGGCATTGTGCTCAAACCACTCTTGCCCACAGTGGCCACATTGCCACTTCTTCCTGCCTGCTATGTCATCCTGAAACTGATCATCATGTCTGAATCCCAAATGGAATTCAGGACTAGTGGTGCTAGTTGAATCTCTGGACATGGCGGCATCTTGGCCTGTTTGAAGAGTTCATCAAGCAACCTTGGAGTTACATCATCAGGGATGTCATCATCAGATTGCAGAATAATGGAACCATTTTATGGCAACAACAAAGGATAATAAACTAATGCCTCAGCTACCAATGAAAAAGTTCAAGACAAACAAGAAAAAGGGTGAATCTTTTGTCCCAGGAGGACGTACCGGTCGCAGGATGGCTCAAACAGATGGTACTGTCCCTGTTCGAGTTGTGGATGGTGTCAGATTGGTTGTAGATGGTCTCAGGGCCAAGGGTAATAAACAAATGTGTCAGCTAGCAATTAAAGAATTCAAAACAAACAAGAAAAAGGGGGAATCTTTGTCCCAGGAGGATTTACAGGTTGCCAGATGGCTCAAACAAATGGTATTGTCCCTGTTCAAGTTGTGGGTGGTGTCAGATTGGTTGTAGATGATCTGTGGGCCAAGAGTAATAAACTAATATGTCAGCTACCAATTATTAAGTTCAGGAGGACTTACCAGTCACCGGAGGGCTCAAACGGATGGTATTGTCCCTGTTCCGGATGTGGGTGGTGTCAGATTGGTTGTAGATGGTCTGTGGGCAGAGTTACAGAGAGCTCTTGGTGACAACATTAACTTTTTAATTGAAAGTCGTTAAAAAACAACAATCAATCAAATAAAAAGGCCCACAAGCAAAAGCAAGGGCACTACCTTGGCCGAGCATTGCGACGATAATGGTGTGCTCTGACTTGGAGGGGAGGTTGAAGGAAAGCCGCTATGGGCAATGGAGAAGGGTGGCGGCAGAAATTCTCATGGCGTTGGCCAAGCCAAAAATCGACTGCCACAAAAAAGTACTGCTTGTATCACTGAAAGAAGGAATCAGAGTAACTCCTTCAACACAGTGGTAGTGCCAAGCGTTGCAACGAGAATGGTGTGTTCTGATTTGGAGGGGAGGATGAAGGAAAGCAGCTATGGGCAAAGGAGAAGGGTGGCGGCAGAAATTCTCATTGTCTCATGAATGCGGTGAACTGAGCAGGATGTGTGGCAATGGGCTGCCTGCGATCGCGGTTGAACCACATGAAGAATTTGAGGCCAGCAGCAGGTCAGCACATGCGTGAGCTTGCTGGTGGCCAGACGGTGCTTTGCAAATTACTTGGGTGCGATATCGAGCTAAATGAATCAGTTACTGGGCTATATTGTCCATTACTGAAAAATGAACTTTACACACCCTCACAGTAAAGTGTAGCAAAGACAGTATCCGACAGCAACCGAAATGGCCAAAACAGATGGGATTTTTCAGTAATTTACTTTACTGAGTAAATTACTCAGTAAAGTGAAACTTAGTGTGATGTGTGTTGTAAGTCTAAGTGACATAGTGGCATAACTTGACAACCAACTGGAGTTTTGAGGAGGAAAACATATGAGCAGTTGCTGTCAACAAGGAGAATCGAATTAAGATAATCGCCGACAATCTTGAACAGGATGAAAAACACAAATGTCAGCAGAATTGGCAAAATAACTCTTATAATCCGTGGGATCTCATGCTCCTTGATTTACGGTAGTAGTCATAGGCTGAGTTGCAGCAGTATGGTACATAGTCATACTTGTTTGACGCAAGAATCAATACTATCTGAAAGTACTCTATCTGGCTACAGAAAAAATCGGATTATAAGTCCCTGAAAATGTCAAAAGATACATATTCCGCTCAGGACAAAGTAAGTTTAGCCTCCATCTTAAGTGTTCAAATGTATCTTCACTATTTACTGTATAGGGTGATACTTCTTTCTTGGTCATTCGCTCCAGAGTTGTCCTTCATTTCTCTTGCACCAAAAATTGATGCGGAGCATCTCTGCCCATCATCACTCATCATCCAAACATCTTCCATTGTCCCCATCACTCTCAGCACCACCTCAACATTTGTATGTCCGCACTTCTCCTTCACATCTCAAATTTGAGACATCAGTCTTCTGAGCTGCAGAAGACCTATGCCCTGCATTGATGCAAGGAAGTGCTGTATGGTTTCCTGTGTTTGTTGAATGTTGGGCTTTAGCAAAGCCAAACATATTGCTGGAAAATGTAACATAACAAAATGAAACAGTAATATAATGAAAAGTAGAAAAGTTTTTAAAATGCGTTATAATTAACATAATAGTCACTACAATTCAGGAATGGACTCTGCCTGTAAATCTTACTCCCTCAAGGGGAAATGCGAGCTGTCCACACAATTAATACCCTTGTAGGTCATGGCAATTCCGGTAGGAAAGCCTGCACCACAATACGCATTTTTCTCTGTATTGTCATCGCTGAAAGGGAGTTATTTCCAAGGTAGTTGATCTCAAGGCAGAAGATTGCTTCTGTTCATTTATGACAGCTAGAAACAATAGGAGACACTATGTATCCTAGAGGTATCATGATACCCAGCCGGACAGACAGTGGATTCAAAAAAACTGATTTCAAGTAAATTAAAAAAAGAATTTTGGAGTGAATGAAGTAGCTCTACTATTGTTCTGTAGAAACATAACAATTTTCTACAAGAATGAATTGATCGGATCGTTCCAATTTGCTGTATTCAATGGACAATAACTCGTGAAACACTGTTCAAAAGAACAAAATAAGAACATTTGAAAGCTACGAAAGCAATCTTTTGATTGATGTAAGGTTGTAAAAATGTTTTTACTCCAACTGTGATGTCATTTTTGTCTGTCACACGGATGAAAGGCAGAGCACGAGTGCTCGTTTTTGTTTTTAGCTGTCTTATTTAAAACCAATGGAACTGCCCGGAAGATCTGCACAGGATGTGTCGGCCTTCTCGCTCCAGTCAAAAAGTAATTGTCTGTGTTCGTCTCCCATTTTTGTGAACAGGGTGTTCAATGCACTAACTGCATGGTGGTGACAGAGGCCACACAATTTGTTCCTGCATTTGAACAAAAGTCAACTACTGCACAGGAGCGGATAGTTTGTCTCTTCATGAAACATCTTGGCTTGACACAGCCTATGGCCACCCATACGACCCAGACACATTTCTGTAAAACTGAAGAATTCTCAAGAGACTGCAATGATACAAGAAAGGACTGTTGACTGGAACAGGGATGACATCCGAAACATTGACCAAACCCCCATCACATACTCATACCATTCCAACAAAACTCTTGACACAAGAGGGTCAAGAACTGTCCAATGCATACTGCATTCATCAGATGGGTTCCGTCGTGAACCACATTCAGATTGCGCATTGAAGTGATCCACATCTCCGCAGGATGCACTTGCTTATGCCAACCCATTGATGTGGGAATCAACAAACCCCTCAAAATTTTGCTGCATGCAAAGTGTGAGCATTGGATGGGAGGTGAAGGCATGGTGAATGGAATCGCAAAGGAGCCATCTCTCCAACAACTGGCTGAATGACTTGTTGATGCGTATTCCCATATTCCTAATCAGGTGACAAGGATTATGTGGATGACACAGGTTTACACATGGTGTGAAATGTACAAAATTCATATTTATAATAATGGATTAATTAATTCATCGATTTCAAAAGAATGATGTTAATATTATACTTCTAATGTTTTCTTATTTCCCCTGCACAACATTGTTCCCTTCACATACTGACCCAATCTTTGGTAGTTAAGTGGTATTCTGAATTGCTGGGTAAGATCCAATTTGGTTTGGGTATTAACAGTTCTACGACAGCTTGTTGCGATGAAACAGAGCTTGCTTGCTGGAGTTCCTGTTGTGAGGGTGAACTGTCTCCCTGATTCGAAAAACAAGGCGATCAATACGGACTCCACTACTCCACACAACATACTCTCTTGCCACGATACAAACATGGCAAGAGTTCACTCCATCCACCTGAGCACTGTACATAGCACGATGACTCCCATTGACCAACTACAAACAAATCTGCATCCCTTCACAATGGAACAAACTCTCCAAGACCCAAAAGTTGCCACATTTATAAGGATGGTGGACATGTGACCGTCCATTATCTGTAGGAAGGAATTACACCAAGATGATTCAAAACATGTTTTTGTTTTGTCCATGTGGTGGATCTGTCATGCTGTGTGGATGTGATGTACCTGTGTGTATAGTGGATATATGTGAGATATCGCATATCTCAAGAACCAGAAGGACTTAAGGGGACATACCCATATAGGCATGTTGCTCTACACACACAGAATGCATTCTGCTTGTCTAAGAAGCGTAGAGGGCCATCAACTAAGCCAAAACACTAATTTTGAGACAAATTGGTTGGAAGGATCTTATAATGCGATGGGCCATATAATCCAATTTTTACAGTAGGTATGTCGTGCAACAAAAGTTACTAGAATTGGATGACTCCTGCTTTTAAAATGGAAGATGTTATGACAAAAATGCAAACTCTACAAATTGGGAAATTCAGCACCAAGATAGATCTAACTGGGAAGATTGCCATCCTGTCCTTTCACCTTTGATCCTGGGATTCCCAGGATTAAGAGTGACGCACTAGAAGTTGACCTGAGCCGTATCGTTGCAAAAAATATCACGCGAAAATTATAGGTAGGTTTGACAGGGGTCGAAGATTTTATTTTTATGAGCATATTTTGCTCCAATTGTGAGGGTGGAAGGACATGGAGCTGCTCTTCCAATCCAAACAATGCAACGAAATGTGTGTAGATTCTACACACAATTGGTATGTATTTAGCCTTCCCAAATAAAGGGGCTATGGACTCTGGTGTTCCAAAGTCCATTGGGAAGTGAACTCCTGTGGTGGGGAGTCCTTGCTTTGTGGACCAGGGCGGTGGACTCCATGGACCAGGGCGGTGGACTCCAATGTTGGGGAGTCCTTGCCTTTTGGATCAGGGGCAGTGAACTTCCCGCCTGGGGAGTCCTAAGAATGCTCCTTTTGTATTTTGCACCAGTGGGTACAAAAATGGGCTGATTCTTGGCCTATGTCATAAGTGTCCACACTCAGCGCTGGAGTCAATGAGTATGTTGTTGGTACCAATTTATATACTACCGTAAAACATGGTTTATGAAAACCAATGGCACGAAGAGGAAGAGATAAGAATAAGATATCCACCTCCTCTTCAAACCGTGTGCTAGCTGTTGTTGTTGGCGGTATGGGGAGGAGGGCGGGCTGCTGAATTCAATCTGCTGACAGCAAGAAGACAATTTCCATGGAGGGCTGGTAAGTATTTAATTGAAATTTTTTGAGAGAACAAGTGATGAAAACAAATGAAATGAAGAGGAAGGGATAAGATACTTACCTCATCTTCAAACTGTCGTTAGCATGAAGGGGAGGGGGTGTGGACGGCCGAATTCAGTCTGTTGACTGAGAGACAACAATTTACATGGAAGGGTGGTAAGTATTTAATTGAAAAACATGTGAGAAGATACAATGAAAACAAATGAAATGAAGAAAAAGGGATAAGATTGCTACCTTCTCTTCAGACTGTCTGATAGCTGTTGTTGTCGGCATTGAGGGAAGGGAGAGTGTAGTGTCAAGGTTCAGTGTATCTGTGGACTGAGAGGCCACAATGTCAGTGGATGGTAAGTATTTGATTCATTGTGGTGAGATGGTGGACAATAACTTCATTTGCAGCAAATGTTTTGTGGATTATCCACATGCGATTCAATGATGAATCACATGTGAACGCGTATGTAAAATGTGGGACTCAAACTTGCGGACATTTTGGAGACAGGTGACCCCAAGCCGACATCTGTTGTCGTGTCCGCAAAAACACATGTCCAGGGAAAATCAAGGACATTGGGGCACATCCAAGGAAATGTCCAGGATTTGTCAAGGACATGTGAAACTAAGCATGAAATATCACTTCTGAAACTTCTACTGACCCTATTGCCTAAAAATATCTCTATAGGACATTGTCCTCAGAATAAAAAATCCAATTAGATTCTCCCCTGAACGAAATCCTTGTAGGATATTTCCTGAAAAATCTCAGTATGAACATTCCCAGAGGAAAATCTCAATGGGAACAAAACTGTTCATGACATCAGCACTGTCTTACATTGTTTTGTGTGTGTGATAGAAAGATGTAATGTTGTTGCTAGAGACATAGAAAATATGCAGATTGTTCTTTTTTCATGCCAAAACATGGATTTTTGTTCCATTTGTGATGAAAACTATGGTTGTGTTCCCTGTGAGACATATTATTTGAGTATTGTTCCTACCAAGATTCAAGATCCAAACATCATGGGGTGCAGATTTTTCCTTTGGAAGAAACATATGAGAAAACCATTGCTTGATCCACGTAAGATTGCATAGATTCCTACAACACCCTGTCAATTTTCAATTCTTAACCAATATCGTGGAATGGAGGTAGTACCGTACCCGAAGTGCCCTCAAGACAACTAAAAAAGAGAACACTCAAAAATCTTGTTTTTTTCCGTTCAGCTTTTGATCGCCCCCCCTCATACAATTTTTGACGGGACACCGAGATGGCACGACATGGTATTGTGCCATACCGTACCAGATTGTATTGTATTGGAGTGCGTTGCACAGTTGACTTGTCGGCATTGACTCTCTATCCAGGTTCTCTGCTAAGCCATAGTGCCAACTAATATCTAACTATGGCCATCAATGAAATGAACGGAAAATTGAAGGTCCATATCCCGATCACTTCGAAACATTTCGGCATGCGTACTCCCCGGGAATCAGTGGCATGATAGAATTAACGATAACATCGACGAGCTTGATTAGTGGTAATACATCTCTTGCTCTCATTTCTATTACGTGATAATCCGTTGACTCAACAAAGGATAAAAGAATAACGAAATAGATCAACTGATACAGTCACCTTCTTACCTTGAAATCGATTCCACATTTGTGCACATAAGTTACCATAGCGCCGTGTTCTTATCAAATATGGAGAGCAGAATTCGTTCCCGAGGCAAAATGATCTCAGCAATGATTGGCACAACGTTGCTGATTCATACGCTTGGACTGGTGAGGATGTTAAGATCGACCGAAGTCATAGTTTTTATCGTATCTCTTTGTTATATTCAACTCTTTTATTTTTCCTGCCGTGTAATTGGTAGGCCAACTTGACTGGCGATTACATTGGAATTCGATGTAAAATGCCTGAGTGGAACATCTTCGCGGCAGCAGACGACGCCATTCCAGGAACGTTACCCACGAAATTATCAGATCCATCATTACGCTCATTCCACATCAAGGGTCAAGAAAAGTTAATTGCACCCTTCGACCTTACCAACAGGGATCTAGCTAAGAAAGCAAACAGGAAGAAACGAATTGTCAAAAAGAGAGGCGCGAACAAAAAGAGAGCAAACAAGAAGAGGACAAATGCAAAGCGTAAGCGGACGAATGTTCGGAAGAAGAACGCGCGGCAAAATGGAGAGAGAGGCAAGAAGAGAACGCAGCGCAGACGAGGTGGGAAGAACAGGAAACGGAACGGAGCTAGGCGAAAGAGCGGAGACAGCAACTCTGCCTTGAAGATATCAGGTAGAGGAAAGAAACAAAGTAACTCTTTCAACAAGCAGAAAACCTCGAAGAAAAAGGCCAAATCTAACAAAGCGAAGACATCAAAAAACGGAAAACTCATATACTTTCCCAAATTCGAAATGACGATGTGTGCCACAGGTTTGCCAGCAACTTATCTTGATCCCATGTATTCTTCCTATAGTAGGCAAGAATGCTGTAGAAAACATTTTCCTGGTTTGGTAACAGAGTGCATGATGCGTTCTCCCAGTGGCGGCAGTGGTGCAGTAGTCGTCGGATTTGGTGGCAACTCAGGAGCTGGTTGGGGCGAGAGTGCTTGGATGGGCGGTGTTGAACCTTCATGGATTGGGACCGGAGGAAAGCCTGGAAATGATAACCTCTTTTGGGGTGGTACCACGTGGATGAGTGGAAAGTCAAGTAAAGGAGAGAAGGCTGGCAAGGCAACAACAGTGTTGTATGTTGCTGTGCCCGGTGCACCAAAACATCCTCCTACCTATGTACCCACTTCTATGCCAACGACATATATTCCCACTTACTATCCAACCTCTCTCCCGACTCAGCAAGAGCTGATACAGAATACAGCAATACCAACTTATTCCCCAACGTCGCCATCGCCAACCATGTTTCCAACACTAAACCCAACACCCGGTAGTGAGTACTTGGCAGTTTTGCATCTTAAATTCATTCTGGCATTTTGTTTTTCGTCATATTTATGAACAATATTTTCCCTCCAAAACTGCCAGCCTCTAGCATGGTACCAACCATGTCGCCGACACCAGAACGTACGATCTATTTCCCGTATCTTTGCGCACATGCTTAGCTCAGATCTCACATGCAAGTTCCGCCCTAACGCAAACACAGCTTCTAGTTCAATGCCTACCATGCAACCTTCTATCCAAGAAGCGAATCCTACCATTCAACCTACCATGGCGCCCACTGAAAAAGAGGCCCTGCCTACCATGATGCCGACCGTCATTTCGACAAGTAAGCACTGTTTCATTGACTTCTTTCTCTAGAAAGCTTTCGTCTGGCGATCTAATCCCTGAGCGACTTCTTCACGTTCAAATAACGCAGTAAGAACGGAAATGCCCACAGTGGAATGTACGTAGTATTTGCCTTTTACTGAGGACCCATCGTTGTAGTTCGGCGCCTTACTATTCAAAACTTTGTTGTCGGCTGAAATAGGCTCAAATACAAGATGGCTATTTTGGGGAGCAGAGTAAGTTCAAGTCAAGACACAGTGATTTCTTTTGTTGCTCTCAATTTCTTATCTTTTCCCAACAATCGCCCAATCTTTTTGAAACAGGGATGGGATCGGTACGTTTCAAGCCCCCAATCTTAACAGGTATTTCAGATTAGTTTAACACGGCTCCTTTTTGCTAATACCGGCATCGCTATTCATCAATTTGTAGGTGGGAACATCGCAGATAATCAGCCTGTCCCGGATCTGAAAGATGAACCTGTTCTTGACGTCTCCGCGGGATCAAGGTACACTTTACTTGTCGATAGCGAAGGAAATGCATATGCCTCCGGATTTATTGAATCAAAGTTCGAGTACCTCGGACATTTTGGAGTCGAGTCGAGCAAGCTGCAGGAAGGCCCGAACGAATGGCACCAAATCGACAAAGTGGCAGGCCTCAGTGGCAAAGAGACAACCGCACCCCCGTTCGCCAAAGTTTATGCCGGGGCGTCTGCAACCGCAAACTCTGGAGAGCAGCATTCATTGTTCATAGATCAAGATGGTAACGTCTACACTTCTGGTAATAATGACCGAGGCCAGCTTTGCTTGGGAGATACGGACCCGCGTTACATTCCAAATCAAGTCAGCCTGAAAGGCCCAGCAATCGCAGCAGCGATTGGCGAGGACTTCTCATTGATATTGTTAGATGACGGAAGTGTTTATGGCTGCGGGTCGAATGAGAAGGGAGAGTTGGGACTGGGCAATAGTGTGAAGTCAGTTGATGCACCAAACAATGACAATGGGTTGTCGAATATTGTCGATGTATCTGCTGGATTGAACTACGCTTTGTTCCAATCTGAGAACGGTGATGTATTTGCAACTGGAAGTAACCTTTACAAACAGCTTTGTAAGGACACTGATGGAGAACCAACCACAACACCAGAGGTGAGTTCTATTGTTGTGCAATTATCAAGATGTGAGCATTCGCTTTCCAGAGACATTTATTCTTGCCTATGAACATTCATATTTGAAAATTGCACGTCTAGGAGATAACCAATCTAACGAAAAGCATTGCATCTATGGTGGCTGGAAGCGAATCGTCTTATTTTCTATTCGTTGACGGCTCAGTAGGAGCATGCGGAAGAAATGATGAGGGTCAGCTAGGCGATGGCACATTTCTCGACCAAGATAAGACGTCGGTTTTAATTCCGAATGACGGAACAATTGTTGCCATTGGTTCTGGGCCAAGTTCCCAGAGTGCTTTCTTCATTGGAGAGGGTGCCGTATATGGGGTGGGTGCAAATGATAGATACCAGCTTGGCTTAGGCGAGCCCGGCAAGACAGCTTACCCCACTGAGGTGGACTTTCAAGTACCCTTTTTCAATATTGCTAAGATATCGTCATCAGGGTCACATACCGTCGCTGTCGATGAACTCATCTGTACAGACTTTCCAACAGCAACCCCAACCTCGACACCTACAATTTATCCCACAGCGATGCCAACAGCCACTCCTACCTTTTCCCCTACAATTCTGGAGAGTGAGTCAGTATGATCTCTTGCCCCAAGTAGATTGTTCATTACTCATCTCTAAATGCATCAAACATGACTCGGTTCTATTTCAGCTTGCAACTGGCTTTATTGGGGAGCCAATGAAGGTCGCGGTGAGTAACGCAATTGTTTTATACGTGAGCTATTCTCTGTCGTTGTCATCAAACTGATGTCTGCCTTTCATCCACAGGGAAAACACTGGGTACAAACGAGGAAGTACCTGAACTCATTGATGAAGACATCATCGATGTCACCGCCGGGCCAAGGTACACTTTACTTGTTGATAGCGAAGGAAATGCATATGCCTCCGGATTTATTGAATCAAAGTTCGAGTACCTCGGACATTTTGGAGTCGAGTCGAGCAAGCTGCAGGAAGGCCCGAACGAATGGCACCAAATCGACAAAGTGGCAGGCCTCAGTGGCAAAGAGACAACCGCACCCCCGTTCGCCAAAGTTTATGCCGGGGCGTCTGCAACCGCAAACTCTGGAGAGCAGCATTCATTGTTCATAGATCAAGATGGTAACGTCTACACTTCTGGTAATAATGACCGAGGCCAGCTTTGCTTGGGAGATACGGACCCGCGTTACATTCCAAATCAAGTCAGCCTGAAAGGCCCAGCAATCGCAGCAGCGATTGGCGAGGACTTCTCATTGATATTGTTAGATGACGGAAGTGTTTATGGCTGCGGGTCGAATGAGAAGGGAGAGTTGGGACTGGGCAATAGTGTGAAGTCAGTTGATGCACCAAACAATGACAATGGTTTGTCGAATATTGTCGATGTATCTGCTGGATTGAACCACGCTTTGTTCCTATCTGGCAATGGAAATGTATTTGCAACTGGAAGCAATATTTATATGCAGCTGTGCGAATTCTCGGATGGCGAGCCAGTGACAACTCCAAAAGTGAGTGGTGGCATTTGAGATAGAATAGCCAATTTATGCTTAATTCACCTGCTGAAAACAATGTCACTTTTTCCTCTAGGCGATCAAGAATATTCAAGACGTCAAAGCAGATGTTGAGATGATTATGGCTGGCAGAGAGTCGTCTTACTTCCTCTTAAGCAATGGTGAAGTTAAGGCATGCGGACGAAACGATGAAGGTCAACTTGGTGATGGAACATTTGTGGACAATGAATTCGTAACTGTGGTTATACCTACTGGTGAGGCTATCTCTAACGTTGGTTCTGGACCAAGTTCTCAGAGCGCGTTTTTCTTCGGAGAAAATTCTGTGTTCGGGGCCGGAGCCAATGATCGATTCCAACTCGGCCTAGGAGAGATAGGGTCAAAAACATTTCCTGTGGAAGTTGAGTTTAATGAACTTGATACTGTTGCAGGCATCCTTAAGATTTCATCTTCTGGAACGCAAACTGTTGCCTACAATTGTCCAGGTGAGATTGTCCATTGTTTCTGTCTCTTATGATGGTCTAGAGCACTAACACGTGTTTATTGTGAAATATACGACGTGCAGTTGCAGCGTCTGACAGTCCCACTTTTAGTCCCACCGTCGGTAAGATGCATTCCATTTTTTGTCAGCGGATACTCTTCCTCGATCATCTTACCAAATGTCTGTTTGCGTGGTTTTGTAGACATCTTGAGTACACTCCCTACCTTCTCACCATCCGCATCACCAACAGAAGAAGGTAAGCAAGAAATCATTCGTTTCGTCTTTCATTGAAACATCTATCGTTCATCTCAACGGGCGCTTCTCTGCGCGGAATTAGGTAACATCACCCAGAGCTCAATCCCTACGTTCTCCCCAACCGCAACGCCAACAACAGGAGGTGCGAACCATCCATTTTTTGTGTTTGTCATGACTTATTTTCTTCTTCACTCTCAAAAATTCTTCTGCCATGTTGACTTATGATTACTTAGTCATGAGCGCAATTCCCACTTTCTCTCCGACCGCAACACCAACACTTGGAGGGTCAGGTGCGAACGTCAGATGCGTTATGTTTTCTGTTAGCTTTATTTCGGTTTTCTCATGAAATGTTTTTCGACTCGTAATTGTGTAATTGCGAGCGCAGTGCCCACTTTTTCTCCAACTTCAACCCCAACAGTGGGAGGTATATCTAATGTCACGGCAACTCCAACTGCAGGAGGTAATGCGACTTTTTTCTATTTCTTTTTTATTACAACAACTATTTTGATTTTATTCACGCTTCTTCTTGATCGCGTTTAGCCTCTGGCGCGGTGCCTACTTTCAGTGAGTAATTCTTGCGTTGGGGACAACAATCTGGACTTCCTTTCATCACGACCATGACACATATCTTTTTCGTTTTTGCTTCCCTGCAGCACCAACATACGTTACTACGGCAGTTCTTGCATCACCCACAAATTGTGAGAAACATAGATCTGCAGTTTATTTACACTGTCATTTGTGTTACCTTTGTAGATTTCTTCTAATCATTACCTTGGTACATATCATACTGTTTTTCGATTGCCCGCAGCACCAACCTATAATACTACGGCAGTACTTGAGTCGCCCACAAATTGTGAGAAAAACTATACAATCGGCTAACTTTTTACATTCATTCATGTTACTCCTTTATTCGATACATATGTTCTCACCGTTTCGCAAACCTTCTTACTATCCTTATAACACAGCGCCAACTTATTTCACCACTGAAGCAGTGCCTACAAACTGTGAGTTATCAGAAAACTTCCTATGCCTCTAAAACTAATTTACACATCTCATTACTGTGGCATACTTTTTTACCCGATTTTTCTATTCCAGCACCAACCTATCTCGTAAACGGAACAGTTGATTGTAAGTGACCTGTCTTGTTGTTTAGACCCTTTTCCTGACGTAGATTATGATCTTACGCCACTCAAACAAAAAATACTCCGACAGCACCCACATTCATTCCAACTCAAAGTGAGTTCTGCGCTCCATAACCTGTCGGTTTTGACTGTGCTTGACTTATCTTCGATTTTCAAAATCACCACAGCGCCATCATCCCTTGGAGAGGGGCTGCCAACAGCTTCTCCAACCTACTTAGCTACGCTTACTGGTGAGAATTGGTGGAAATTTCATTCACCAGCCTTCATCATGACGGGTTCTTAAATACGTCGACTTTTATTTTTCAGCAACTGCACTTTACTTCTCTGGTGACCCGAAAGCGGTTGGCGAGAATACAGATGGCAATCTCCTTGTACCAACAGATGCAAACGAAATCATTCTGGATGGGTCATCTGGCTCACGATACACTCTGCTCATATTAAGTGACGGCTCAGCTGCTGCTGCTGGAATTATCGATTCAGCTTCTAGCTACCAAGGACACTTTGGTGTATCTGACTGGGTTGAAGGCTTGAATGAACTCCAGGTGATAACTAATTTCACTGGCTTGGATGGTGTTGCGTTGACAACTCCGCCGGTTATGGAACAAGTCTTTGCAAGCGTGGAAACAGTCGAAGACTCGGGGCTACTCCATTCACTTTTCATTGACACAAATGGAAACGTCTATGCCTCAGGAAACAACGACAAAGGACAGCTGTGTCTTGGTGATACCCAATCTAGGGAATCTCCATACCAGATTGATCTACCCAGCCCAGCAGTAAGTGCTGCCGTTGGTGGAGATTTCACCCTGATATTGACTGCGGATGGTAAAGTGTACGGCTGCGGGAGCAACGAAGCGGGTCAGCTAGGATTAGGGCCATCAGTTGATTCAGCGTTGCTTCCCGATGATGGGAATGATCTGAGTGGTGTTCAGTCAGTGTCTGCTGGATTAAACTTTGCAGTCTTCAAGACCACTGATGGTCTTTTCGTCACCGGAGACAATTCTAATGGGCAGCTTTGTGTGGATTCTGGTACTACCCCAGTGATAGACACCCCAAGCTTGTTATCTGATGTGGATGGTGCCAGTGTCAAAAGATTTGAAGCTGGTTATCAATCTTCGTACCTGTTGTTTGAGCAAGATGGTTCGGTTGCCGCATGTGGGTTGAATGATGTGGGGCAGTTAGGCGATGGCACCACCGACTCGAAAGCTCGGACTGCTGTCATAATACCAGGTGACGACCCAATCATCAATTTAGGTTTAGGTCCAAGTGCAAGTTCTGCGTTCTTTTTATCGAAAGATGCAGTGTATTCCACAGGGGCAAATGAAGTTGGACAGCTCGGAATAAATGATCAAGTTGCCAGTGTGAGCTCTCCGACAGAAGTGGTTTTTACTGAATCTCTGCAACTTTACAACATATCACCAGGAAGCACCCAGACGCTTTACTGGTAAACTTCATTTTTTTTTCATGGATGATGGCATGATTAATAAGAAAATCTTCGGGTTAATGTTTTTGTGTGGATAGAATTTATTGTCTGGGGTAATACTTTCAGTCCCTTTGGCATTTGGCATACATTGTTGTACTTATGAAATTAGATGAACGTTATCTCTAGTAATATTTTTCATAAGTGTTTATCCATCGCCGAGAACTCAAACATGACTTTATGAGAATAAGTTTCCCCACCTGGCCTCAGGATGAAGCATTTCCCGTTATCGAATTCTTCACCACCGCCGCACGATCTCCTTTCGAGGGTGATGGAATCTGGGTATGTTTGCGTTTCAAGACAAAGGCCTTGCCACCGACTATAACTGCAACAATCCTTGCATAGCGAAGGATCCATTCCGTTCAAATAATTTGATGAATACAATTGCACACCTGGTGCAGTGGTAGACACGCAAAGAGAACGGCCAGTTGGATTATGATGTAGAATTGCAGCAACATGTAAACCAGACTCGATTGACAATTTTTCTTGATTTATGACATAGTTGTGGTCAAATCCGTAAATAGCGACATTTCCAGGTTCAAATCTCTGCGTGGCGTCATTGAGGATTCGATTCACGTTGCACTTTGCTGTCAGAGGGTCTAACCCAATCTCTTCTCCATACTTCACAAGTGCATCAGCCATAGTTTTTCCCTCGCGAAAATCCATCGCGGATACCACATCATATGTTTCATTGCCCACTGGAAGGACCTCCCTCGTAGGAATCGAAGTTTGATCCACAGGTGTGAATGTATGGCAATTCGGCATCTCTAAAACATGATTCAATATCCGCTCGGGTGATGAGTGCGAGGCCAAATTGAAGTAAGAATGCTGCGCCAGCGAGATTGGAGTTGCCCTTGTTTCACCTGGTAATAGATCTGCACACATGGACAGGTGCAGCTGAGCTCCACGTGAACCGTGCCCGTGCTGTCTTTCACGAAGAGAGTAGGCCGCCTTCACTTCGACGCCGCCTGGATATCCTTGATCCCCATGTGGACTAATGAGAGTGAATTGCACTGTATCGTCGACTACAACCGCAGTCCAATTTCTATTGCTGAACCCATCGAATCCTCCGTGTAAATGATTCGGACAATTGTTTTTCTCGAGCTGATATGTCTCCAATCGTTCCATTGGTCCATCGGATGTCTGCTCTATCTGATGTAATTGAAATGTGCCGCCCTGGATTCTATTAGCAACTCTCCCAACGATCGCTCCGAAAAATACAGAGTTCTTATCTTCAAACTGTTCCTTGGGCGATGCGTAAGCAAGAACTACATCATCGCGATCGCAGTTCCCACGGATGTCATCTTCGTTATAGTTTGGCAGCAATATTTTTGTTATGGAGGCGCCGAGAGAGGACAATTCTACAGTGATGTTGTTGAGGTCAAGTTGAAAGATTCGGACTGGAGAATCCGTGGGTGCAGTTGAAATTGAGACGGGCGGAAGCTCTGATATTTTTGCTGACATTTTCGATTATTATGGATTGGCTGGGGAATACCATACATTGAAAGCTATTGAGAAAGTCGCCAGAATTTTACGAGTCCTCAGTTCGCTGAAAAGTTATCGCCAAAATGTCCGATTTTTTAGAGTTGCCTGTCTTGCAGGAGCTTGCAGGGCTGGGAACGGTCTAAGGATGTGTGACGTGGCACTACGGTGTAAATAATCTCCTAATGAAGCAGGAGGCTATTGTAGCAGGAGGGACACAAACAACCACCTCGTCAGTTTCACATCACCCATCAATATTGTCACTGTCACCTTCCCCCGTTCCTGCCACCCGTCTGCTGTCAGAAGAACGACCATCGGACGCATCTAGCACTCTACTATAACAACTTCAGAGAACAGTTGATAATAAAGCAATCTCTACAATGAGGCGCTTGGAGACATACATCGCAGTGGCATTCGCCTTATGTCTGCACCATCTTCTGGCGATGTCCGTTGATTCTTTTTCGCCGCCATCGCTAACCCTTCTCCAACCCATCGACCGATGGCCTGCGATCGTCCGTCGTCCTTCTTCCATGGCAGCTGCCAAAGATTCTTACGATGACGACTACGATGACGAAAGCGGCATGCTCAATGGACCCGAAACGAAAATCGGAGGAAACTGGATGAAGAAATCCCCCGATGTCATCGCCGGCATACCCACCGAAATCACCGAGAAAAAGACCGACGACGCCACAGTTTACATGGATGTGGGCATAGGAGGGAAAGAATTCGGGACAGGACCCCTGAGCAAACGGATGTACGACGTCATGATGACTGTGGCATCGAGACAATTCCCGGGGGGTAAAATACCCCCCGACATTCGGAGATTGTACCTCATCTATTCGATGGATGCCTCAGCCAAAGAGGCGGTCAAGGCGGCCATGATCAACAACGGGTACGAGATGAATCTGGGGGATGACATGGCTATGCAGGACGTGGGAGCTTGGGGAAGTGTCGAGAGCGTCTTGTTGCTCGATCCAATTACGGGAAATCCCATCGAGGGAGAGGACGGGTCGATCTCGTATGATTCTTGGCAAGATGCCATTACAGCGGGTGGTTGGGAACCAGGAGATGGGTTTAGTTTTGTCATTCGGAAAGTGCCTTCGCTTCAAAAGTCGTTGGAATTGTCATCCATCTTGAATGCCTTGGATCCCGATGGGAAACTTAGAGAAGAGGCCAAAGCAAAGGGAATGTTATTGCCGGATGAGGATGTGGCGTCATTGAGAGATTTATGCGTGGATTGTTTCCAGCGAGTCAATGCCGCTCCGGTGGAGGCCCTGGGAGAAGAGAAGGTGTTTCGAGGTGGGTCGAGTAAGGGGTATAATGTTATTTCGAGGGAAGATCTGCTTAGAGAGAATAGAAATTTAGATAAGACTGAAAAAGTGAAAAGTGAGTGTGTTTGAGTCTCAACGCAGATTTTCTTTTCGTTCCTTGGCTGACTCATCATGAAGGTGTAAATTCTTTCTTGGATACATTAAAAAGCATTGATGCATGTAATGGATGCACTAGCAAATCATGGATGTTTGATTGTAGATTTAACCAATGAAGACAAATATCTCGATGATGCCATTACAATTTCAAAGATGTGGGGCGCAGTCGAAATTTTCTTCAAAAAGCTTCTCGAGAAGGATAGTTCCATAAAAGATCTTCCTGCCATGGGTGTTGCAGAGGGAGTTGGCTCTTCTCATGCAATGGTAGGTTACGCCAGCTTCAAAGATGGAGACAATCAATTCTTAGAAACTCGATTGAGACGATCAGATGGTGCCTTTTTGCCTGAGGAGGCGCGTGCCATTATGGGTGATGATGCAGTCGACAGCATGGTAGATTCGTTTCGGATCATGGCAGATGTTGGCAAAGATATTGTTCGTATAGTCACAGCTGCAGCTAGTATCGAGGCAGAGGCCTTTCTTACGGTGGGATCTGTTGTGTCCGAGGATAAGGAAGGATCTCCATCCATAGCTGGGCTATTGTTCGCAGAGGCTTCTGCATCGGGTATATGGGGAGATGATGGAAAACAGACTCCGAAACAACCGTCCGAGAATGACAGAGTACGTGGAGGGGTTCTTGCCTCAGATGCAGCCGTCTTAATGACCGAGGAAATTTTGGATGACGGCAAGCCATTGGGAGAATCATTTGACAGGAATGAAGGACCAGTGAGCATGAGCCCGCATAGAATATGCCGTTACTCAAATGATGGACAGTCCAAGGCAAAACCTAGCGAAGTGTTTGGAGCTCACACGGATACCAGTTTTGTCACCATCGTCCCAGCTGCGGCTGTAAGTGGTCTAGAGATTTTTGACGAGGATACATTGCAGTGGTACCGTGCAGAGCTGTATGCACGCAAGCATGCCAAAGGATTGGACCCTGCTGGTGACATGGACGAACATTTTCCATGGCACAGCCGATATCTAATAGTCATGCCCGGTGAACTTCTGCAAATCACATCACGAAATAACGTGCCTGCTGCGGTTCATAGAGTTGTTACCGCCAATGAGGCTATTAGGTTTAGTGCGCCTGTTTTGTTGAGAGCTCGACCCGGTGCCAAGATGGATATTGAAAGGTACATGGGCAGTACAGAAAAGGCCGACAGTTTACTGATGCAATGTAATGGAATGAAGATGGAGGAAATTCATGATGCATTGCAAGAGAATCCCCGAGGAGCACAAGGAAGTAATAGTTAAGAATTGATTTGAATACTTAAAATAAATAATTCAATTCTTCAGTTTTCGTGGGGAAACCTCCATCCTGTGCTCTCCTTTACGTGATGGAATCAAACGGCATTCTTGTCATCCTGTGCATTCTTATTTTCCGGTTTGTTATGGGAACGAATTTCACCTTATGGCAGAAAAAAAGGTTTCTATTTCTTGGATAGAATACGTGTTCGAATCAGATGTGTTATGATCATGAGTGCTGATCATCCCTGTCCTCACTTCCGGTGCTGATGCTAGAGCAGCCATCGCGGTAGGAGCACTGCTTCTACCGCAGTTCCATGAATTGTTATAGCGAAACGATTGCATTTCGACACTCCCAGGAATGTCGTTTTTACAAAGTTCAAGGGATTTGAACCGCGCAGGAGAAGGCGTAAATTTATCGTCTCCACACGGAATTGTGGGGAAATTGTCTGTACTAGACCAGGCGCAACGATATTCATCTGTGAACATGTTAGAATTACGGTAGCTTGTGGCCAGTCTTTGGGTGCCACATTGGGCATCATAGAGATAATATTCGTCTCCAGAATAGGTCGAAAGGCCCGTTGCCTTATCGCTGTTCATGCCCCAACTAATGGTTTTCGTTTTGTCTTGGGCGGGAGGAAGGTCGCGTGGACCACCTTGTCCAAGATTTGCATGTGAAGGATAACCATTATGATTGTGAAACAAAGTCGCATCAAGGTCGTGTTCTTTAGGTTCAAGAAGCTTTTGGAGGTCAAGCGTCGCCTTGGCATGGGCAGCGGCACTGGGTGAAGCGTTAAAGTGTTGATAGGGTAATGGCTCCAAATCAAAATTTTCAAGAAACAGATCACAAGGAGAAGGAGCCTGTAGAGTTGCAGGTGTGTATCTTCCATTTCGCTCGTCTTGGTCAGAAAAGGGCTTGGCGGGGACACGCGCTTGATTACCTGAAGGATTCCAACTAGATGAACCATCACCAAACTCGCAGGTGTGTCCAAACACTGGGGCATCCCACGAGGCACCAAGGACGTGATGTCCATCATCAGCAGAGATAAATAGACCTGCTTTCCTATCGCTTTTCATTCTCCAACTGGCTGTTTCGTTTGGATCGCGACGAAGATCGAGAGGAGTACAGTGTCCGAGATTCGCATTTGAAGAAAATTCGATTGAATTGCCCAAGGAAGTTGCAGTGAGGTCGTGTTGGTTCCGAGGAAGATTTTGTCTGGCAGCGTTCGAACGTGACTGGTCGGGGTCAAGGCGCGGAGCTGGAAAGTGTTTATGTGGCAATGGTTCGAAAGCAAAGCAGCCAAAACCTGCTGAATTACCAGATCGAAGCGACGGTGAATTTGAAGTCGGGTTACTTTCGTTCCCTGGACCATTGTTGGGAGGCAAAGGTCTGGTGTGGATGAAGTCCCGACTTGTAGCAGCAGTATCAAACTCGCAGGTCTTCGCATGTATGCTGCGTTGTTCATCAAGAAATCCTGGACAGATGGAAAACTCATGTTCTGGAAGTATGATTGATACAGGGATTAAGCATGGAGCACAATAAAGTTGGAATGGTAATGTCCCAGAGGAAGAACCTAAACTTTTTGAAGCATGTCTTTCATCACTGTTCGTGAGAGAGGACCTTGATTCATGTGCGTCCGACAAAATATTATTGGACCTCCTGAGAGAGACCAAAGATACATCATTATGAGTATCAGAGGAGGTAGTGGGGGAAGGGTTGATGGTGGTCACAAATGTATTAAGATCGCTGAAGTCTGGTTTGTCTGGTTGATTCTTTGAAATCCACTCCTTCATTTCATTGTCATACCGGATCTTATCCAGGCGGGCTTTCTCTTCCAGTTCTGCTTTGTACCGTTCATCGATAGCCTTCCAACGCTCAGATACAATGCGAGCCAAATTGGCAAATCCAACATGGGCCTGTTCATGCTTACGTTGAGAACTCGGACAAGTATATCCATTCAACGCAGCTTCCTTTTGCTGTTTGGCTACAATTTTGCGACGTTCGAGAGCGAAGAAGATGTTGTAGGCGTTCAATGGCCGCGTTGGACGGCCTACATTGTTGTCTCGTTTAGACCTCCTTTTTTTCGTTTTCATGGTCACGAACTCTGGAAAAGAAAAAAACGAATTAACGACTCTGAAAGTAGTGAGACGGATTTCATCTGATTTCATCCTCTCTTCTTTGGGCTCGCGCCTTCGTCTATTTTCTGCCGCATGGACAAATAGAAAAAAACAGGTACGAAAGATGTAATTGTCATGTGTTCTTCGTGTTTCGCGAATCCATCAGGTTCGCAAACGGACTGTAAATGAGACATTCGGAGAACAATTGCGAGCAACGTTGAGCATACTAGCAGATACCAGACATGGATTGTTATGAACTCTAACCCTCCTAAATAACTCTACAAAATAGCTGTATCTGCCCCTTCGGGAGTTTATCATTAAGTCTGAGATAAAATACCGTTAACTGCTATTTAAATGTGTCACAACGAGCACTTAGTACTAGCTCCTGAGACACCACGCACGTCTCGCAGACGAATATAATTAAACTTAAGACTAAAAAACCCTTTCTCCCTCCACCAATTCCTCTCTTCTGAAGGTCTAATCAATCAAGTCATGCTTGAAAACGAGTCCTGTGGTCAAACGAACTTCAACTTGGTAAGTCATTCGACACAAACATTACCGCTCTCACAGGCGACTTTCCTTAGGGTTACTTGGTAACATGTTAGAGACTGTTGACTGAAAATGTAGACACCATAAAAGTGATTTTTATTCCTTCGACGGTATGCCATGGTATGGTATCGTACATATATTGTGTTAAGACACATCACATACATCCCAATGACGTACAAGAAGCCGATTCACGAATGCGTCACACCTGTTTTCTTAACAGGAGCAAAAGGTTTTTGAAAGAGAGAGGAGTACCACAATAGACGTATTTGGTAAACAACTCCTGTAGTCTAAAAGTAATAAACGACCACCTCGAACACCGGAAAGACAGTCGCAAATATAACGAATCACGAACGGGCCTCAACACGACGTGCGAGGATCAATGATGGAGTCGGTGGAATCATAGATATCAAGATTTTTTCTTGACAAAATCTTAGTTTGTCAATAATCGAGAATCAAGATTTTTTTAAAAATCTTAGTTTATCACTGAGCAGAATTTTCCTTCTTCTTCATCGTGAGACACTTTTTTCACTTTTAGCCATTATTGGTAACATTTGATTATTTCCACAACTTTACCTGTAAATATGCTGTTTTCGTGTTTGACATGCATGGGTAGTCACAATCTTTTAGTTTGATCTTACCTTTAAAAATACATCTAAACTTAACATAAAGCGTAGCCAAAAATTTTGACACACTTGTAACAACGTGTAACTCATATCACCAAAAAATGGTTTCAACGTAAACAGCAGTTAAAAATCAAAATATTATGTATCTAAATTCAACCTATAGTACCGCGTTTGTGCGAGGCACAGCACTAAAAAAGTTTTGCCCGTGCGCGCGGCGCGAGCGAAGCGAGCTCGGCGCGCTCGCTAACTAGCGGCCACTGTTGTATCTTCTTTTTAACAAAACAAGGCGAATTCCTTTTTGCAGGCTCCCGCTGCTGCTAAAAAATCTTGCAGCGGCTGCTTGTAATTTTTTCCTTCTTCTTCGTCGTGAGACCCTTTTTTCACTTTTGGCAATTATTGGTAACATGTTAGTATTTCTTGATTTTTACCTGTAAAACTGCTGTTTTTGTGTTCGACATGCATCAGTAGTCACAATCATTTAGTCCGAGGTTACCTTTAAACATATATCTAAACTTAACATAACGCATGGCCAAAAATTCTTGTTCACACTAGTCTCAACATGTAACTCATCACCAAAAAATGGTTTCAACGTAAACGCACCACTTACTCATCACCAAAAAACGGTTTCAACGTAAACGCACCACGTACAACATGCAACTCATCACCAAAATATGGTTTCAATGTAAACGCACCACGTACAATGTGCAACTCATAACAAAAAATGGTTTCAACGTAAACGCACCACTTACAACGTTTAACTCATCACCAAAAAATGGTTTCAACGTAAACGCACCACTTATAACACGCATTACCAAGAAACACAACGTGTAACTTATCACCAAAAATTGGTCTAACGTAAACGCATTACTTCAATGCCTCATCAAAAACATGTTCAAAGTAGAACGTTAACGCATTATTTATGCATTACCAAAAGAGACTTTTACGTCAACGCATCACCAAAAAATAATACTTTAGACACTAACACACCACTTACACATTCTACATTGATGCATGATCAATAATAGTTGATCATTCATTAAAATTTTTGAATTCTCATAAAGTATCAAAATTGACGCATTCATAATTGAAATTTGAAAGTCATCCGTTCTTTGTCGTCTGTGTTTGAAATGTCACATCACATCTATTCAGAAGCATCACATACGAAATTCACTGAATGTGAGCACATATGACATATTTGCTTTCCAGGCCATGTAAAACTTGCTTATATTGTATGTTTCTGTCCAGGTGTCTACGAACATGCAAAACAGCTTAGTATGGAAGCGAAAATGATGAAAATGAAAAATGATAAGAAAAGAAGAAATGAAAGATACAGGCAAAAGTCAAAAGAAGAGAAGCTTCAGGCCAGGCGGAATGACTACAAGAGCCACAGAAATGCAATAAACGAGATGAGAAGGGCAAAGTATAAAATGAATGCAAATTCCATTTGCTCGCAGAGAAAGATGTAATATAAAACCAATGCTGATTCCATACTCCAGAAAAGAAATATTCCATATGATATCCATGCAGAGTCCATCTGTCAAAAGAGAAAGCCCCATTGTGAAATCTACACTGATCATATTTCAAAGAAAAAGAAGATGTACTACAAAGCCAAATACAACCACAGCAAGTCTTCTCGAGAGGAATGTTCATTTTCTTGTTCTGAGAGTGAAAATTCATTGACTTTTACAAATAATCAAGAGAACACACCACACAACCAAAATTTTCTGCCAAGAGAGTTGAATGAGTCAGAGATGGAAAAAATGGTTCAGAAGATCAGAGAGAAGATATGTTTGTCTACGGCGGTGGATGCTGATATAATTAGGCATTGTGCACATGTATGTGTCATTTGTGATCGCCTCATCATTGGATTTGAAGAAGTGAAATTCATCGAGAAAGAAACTTTGTTGGAGAGCTCATCAAAATTAGCCGTTTCTATGAGGAGTACTATGATGGTGTTCCTAGGCATCCAGAATTGTTGAAACAGTACCAAGTTGAGGATTGTGATTTGAAGCATTTGTTGCTTTCTCCCAGGGCACGAGTAGATCAGAAAGGGTACGAATGTTGTGAGACTTGCTATGGAAGCTTAAAATGTTCAAGAAATTTAGGATCAAGACAAACCACCCAAATTTGCGATAGCCAATGGATTTGCAATAGGTCATATTCCTGACGTCATCAATTTTCAAGACAAAAATGGCAATATCAAAAATCGAAGCATTAGTGCCGAAATTGATTTGGACGACCTCCTTTGTGCATCAATCAGGCCAGTGAGGCCATTTGGATATGTTCATGCCTACACTGGCGGAAGTCAAAAATCTTGAAAGGGCATTTTTCAATGTTCAGCGTTGATCAATCTCATGTAGGAGGAGCACTGCATAAGTACAGGAGCTCAACTGGGGGGGGAAAACATTTATGTAGTATTGTGTGGAAGAATGACACCAGCGCAGAAAAATGTTGTGAGGAGGCAAGCTGAATTGGACACTGACCTTTTTATGGATCTTTTAACATGGTTCATCAAGGAATCAGGTCATAAGGGATACAGTGATGTGGTGCCTCCAGATGAATGTCCAAAGCCTGTGATTATACTGCAAGATGATGACAACGAAAATCATACTTCTGAACCGGTTGCTCCTGAATTAGAATGTCAGATTGAAGGCAAGACATATCACTTTTCAAGTGAGTCACAGAATCCTACCACAGACAATTCTGTTTTTGATAGTACCGAGGATTTTGTACAGGCTATGCTCGAGTCAACTGCACCAACTATGTTGATGTATGGTGGTACTTACTTGAGAGGACACAAAATCAATTTAGAAGATGCTTTTCCCATCCAATTTCCATTTGGTTTGGGGTGTCCAAATTTGGGTAAAAAGAGAATGGTGGAAGTTTCCAATGAAGCATGCCTGAAGCACTACATGTGACTTTCCTTGAACCAGTTCAGGAGACCAGATTTTATTTTGGTGTGTTACCATCTCATGTGTAGAAATGCATCTTATACCACTGGACTCATAAAATGCAGATCAAACTATCAAGGACAGGCATTGGGAGAAAGGATTTCAAAGCTGTCTGTGGGTGATGTGCACAAAGCTGCAAAAGAGCTCAAACAAAAGGATCTCAACAATGAACCACTAATGATGATGAAACAAAAGCAACTATTTGGAGATCATTGGAGAAAGGTGACACCACCATTTACCCTTACACTGTGGAAAGCAAGAGATCTATGGGATCTCAATTTTTGAATTCAAACTGCAAGTACATTACCAAGACACTTGGCTGCAATAGCAACATCCAAATTGGAAGTCCCAGGTGTGTTTTTTATGTTGTTCACTACTCCACCAAGTCTACTCAAAAAGTAGATAGAGGAGTAGATTTTGATAGAGTAGGGAA
This sequence comes from Cyclotella cryptica, assembly GCA_013187285.1. Lineage (NCBI taxonomy): Eukaryota > Bacillariophyta > Thalassiosirophyceae > Thalassiosirales > Thalassiosiraceae > Cyclotella > Cyclotella cryptica. The sequence goes on along the minus strand of JABMIG010000195.1, from coordinate 184,356 downwards.
ACAAGTGATCCGAAGAAAAGTTGGTAGCTGAAGGGTTGCAGCATACACCAAATCTGGAGCAAGATGCCTGTTTTCGTGAGGGACTGTGCCGTTTCCTTATTGGGATGAGTGCTCACTTGAGTCAAGATGTTGTTAGTGCAACAATGGCTCATCTGTTATTGTGTGAGAATGGCTCCAGATTTACTTTTTCTCATGACTTTCAAGATCTACTTGTTGGACAGATGCTTAATAAGCTAAAAGGTGAAGCTCCAGGTAACTTTGTACTATGCAGGAAGAATAGAGGAGAAAACGGAGAAACGGTCACGTGGGCCGATTATTCTGTCAATGACTATTTGTTCAGACCAGAATGTTTGGAAGATTTGAGTTTCTATGAATTTGCATTGAGGTACGAAAGGATACCATTTTCATTCAACAGAATGAGCATAATAGATGAGGATGGAATGCCAATACTACAAGAAGGTGAATTTGCATTCCAAGAAGACCATCCAGGAAGAAGATACTGCTACCTAAGAGAATCCAAAAAGATGAGAATCCCAAAATTGGCAATGCCCAAAGGAATGCTATGTGACCTCGAAGATTTAGAGCTGACTCAAAATGAACCAAGCAAAGGTGCCCTTGAATCAAGGGTCTACCCATTTCGGGATGAATCCATTTTTCTTAATGATGATCATTCTTGTTTGTGGGATAAACTTATGCATGCTATGAATGAAAGTGTTGAATGTAGTAAATTCTGGAAACAAGGCAAGAAGATTCTCCAAAACATACAAGACAATGTGCAATGTAGAAAATGCAAAGTTCCAACTGATAAAATCAAAGCAACTGCAAAATCAAGAGAAAGTGATAACATGGATGGTCGTGATGGAGTTGACCCTTGTGACAGTGATTACTCCGAGTTTGATGATGCCCTCTTAGTAGATTCTTACAATGAAAATGATGTTGAAAATAATCTCTGTCAAGATGAAGGTTGCATTGAAAGATCATTAAATGATCTCAAAAAGGGTGAATCTCTTTCAAGCAACAAAACAATCAACTCTAGGTCATTTGAGACAAAGTCAATTTTTCTTCCTGGAAATACCTCATCTGCCACCAGTAATGAATCATCAGGAAATGCAAGATTTTCTACAAGTGTGTAGTCAGACAATATTGCTTTTGGTCCTGGGGCAAATAAATACAAAACGCTTCTTGCTTTTGTCAGTGGTGCTACAATCAGGAATAACCTACAAGAAGGTACACAAGAATCTGATGTTATAGAAGAGGAGACCACTGCTAGTGAAGCGTCAGAAGATTGTATCCTTGAAGAACGGGAATGGTTAGAACTAGGATTTTCTTCTTCTTTCAACAGAGGTTCAATTCCAACAATGCAAGGAGTTGCTAATCGTATTTCAAGAGAAAAGCATATTGCATTGGACAGAATTCAGTACATTGCATATGAAATCATATGCAGTTCATTTCTTCTTAATCTTGTCCATGAGAGTTCCTAATCACAGTCAGCTGTCACATCAGGATTTACAGATAGTGATGAAGACCTCAGAGATGAAAGAATAACTTCCATAAAACAGAAAGTGGAACAGAAATTAAAAGATCCTGGTGCCAAGGAACAATTGCTGATGTTTGTCACAGGGCCTGCAGGAGCCGGGGAAAGTACAGCAATTGAAGTTGCACAACAGTTTTGCTTCCACTTTTGTAAATCCATGGATATCCTTTGGGGTGACAAAACTTTTTTGTTTACTGGCATCACTGGATGCGCTGCTGCTTTGTTTGGAGGTGTTACATTGCACAGTGTAGCTTACCTGAATTCGAAGTCAAAAAATATTTCTCCTGAGATGCTTCACAACTGGGAACAAGTTCGAATGCTGATTGTAGATGAAATCTCATTTTCCACATGTGACCAAATGGAAAAACTGAATTCCCATCTAAATATGATACGTCGTAGATTGTGTGCCAGTGGGAAGGGATTGTCACCGAACATGATATTTGGAGGGTACTCAATAATATTTTGTGGTGATTTCCGTCAGATACCACCTGTGAAAGCAAGAGAGAGTCAACTTCTGTACTCTAATTCATCATTGTGGGAGAACTCAATCAATGTTGCTATCATCCTTAACAATAGCCATCGTTTCAAGGATGATCCCGAATATGGAAGAATTCTGAAAAGAATGTGGGATGGATTATTCACAAAAGAAGACTGCAATCCATTAATGAACATCTCATTGGTCAGCAACTTCAATTACCTGAAATCCAACATGATGCTGATATTGCGTATGCTTGTTGGAAAAACTCAGAAAGAGTATCAATACATGCATCAATTTTCCAAAATCACATAAAAGATTTCCCATCAATAGACAGTTTGGATCCTCCACCTGAGCATACTGTTGTTATTGAAGCAGACATAAGAAAAGCCCCAAAAAGACGAAAATCCAAGAAAGCTATTTCTGAAGAAACACCTTTACCAGCTAGAGTGACAACTGAATTGAGAAACAAAATCTATGCAAAGTGTGGTGATAGTGACATGAAAGACCAACAAAAAACATTGACCCTGCATTGAAACTTTATGTTGGTGCACATTGCATGATAATCGACAATGATGATATATCAAGAGGTAGAGGGAATGGTACATTGTGCAGAGTCATTGGAGTGAAAAGAAAAACAGACACCCCTTTGAATTGGAAAAATTACGATGGGAAAAAAGTATATACTATCAATGTTACTGATGTGGATTATGTTGAGTTTGAACACTTCCCTAAAAAGTTGAACCAGATCAAGATTGAAGAACAGATCTCATCATTAGAAAATGACCTTCAGAATGATCCAATGAATGAAGACAAAGAAGCACAGCTGCATGGGTTTCAGACCAGATTAAGAAAAATTGTTTGCTCAAGAAGATTCATACTGAAACCAAAAAGGTACTATTGCACATTCTATAGAAGTGATATTGATCCACCTGACAAAGGTATCAGACAGTCAAAAGTGTCAGAAAGAGGAGAGCACAAACAAAAAGTGATCATGATACAATTACCTATCAATTTGAACGAAGCCACAACTGCTCACAAATTACAAGGCGTCACAAAGAAAGAACTTATTGTTCATAATTGGAATTACAGCCATGGATGGGTGTACACTGTTTTATCAAGAGTGAGAACAAGAGTAGGTTTGTTTCTGAACAAACCTCTTCTGTTCAAACCAGATGCATTTAAACTTCCACCAGCATTGATTGCATTTCAACATAGAATGTTAGCAAAAGTTCCCAATAAAGCAAAAACATAAAAACTTAGTTAGAACGATGTAACATTATACACTACCACTTTTCATCACAAAAACAGCATCCACGCATGTTCCTATCCGAATCTTCTATGACACATTTCAAATCACAATCAATACAAACATACATGTTCCTTTGTACTCATAATACATATTCTGATATTTCTCATTTCAATAAACCAAAAGAAAAACACTTCACAAAAGTTCATACGCTTCATCAGAGACGTTCTCAAGTGCCTGCCATCCTTCATCAGCAGATCCAAAGACCTCCTTTAGAATAATATCTCTGTGCTCATTATTGTTCAATGCATCTTTGCTGTCACAGTTTTCCCAGAATCTCTTGATGAAACTGATGCAGTCTTCATTTAGTAGGTAGGTGCTCAATGGAACAACTGTTGGTGGTGTTGCCCTGCCTCTGTTGACAAATGTAGGGACTTGATACTGCCATTGAGGTCTTACAACGGAGTTACGGGCGGCATCATTGAGCACATTGACCACATCACCAATAGCTGAAAAGTAGGTATACTTTGGGTCATCAATAGACATGACAATCACATCAGTGGAGTACAACTTCCCAGTTGCTGATGGTGTTTGCAGAGGAATGTTTGTCCCAGTTGGATCACGCAACTGGGCAAGGAACATGATATGGGCTGCAGCTTTTTCACCCTCAGAATCATCCAAATAGCGAATGATAGGAGCAATATAAGAAGGATTAATCCCATCTGGCTTGTAGCAAAAAGCCAGGCAGACTCCTTCAATTCCAGTTTCCTTGTATCTGACAATCTGGTCTTTAGATGACTTGGCTGTTTTCAGTGGACTGCGGTTGATAGCAGACTTTCTGGGGGGACAAGCTGCTTTCGCTGGAGGTTTCCCCTTGGGAGGTGTAGAAGGTGCAGTGGTTTTGCTTCCTGTATTTGCCATGGTTTCTCTTGTTGGTGAATGGAGCAATAGATTATTCAAAACCAAAATTATGAGCATTCACTTGCGCAAAAATATTGATAACTGATTTGGAAGTTTTGGTGATCAAGAATCTAACCAACGTCTTGTGCTACAACGTCTTCTCCAAAAATTCAAAAATTCACAAGAACAGAAGTAAGAACTCTCTTTTCTCATTTTTTGTGACAAAGAGAAACATTGGAAAATTAAGAAAAAACTTTTAGTGAGTTTGGGACGAAACGGTATCTTTTGTATGATAGATACTTACATACAAAACTTTATCATACCTTTACACATCAAATTTTGAAAAATGTTAGTGAGCGTTGGACGAAGCGGTATCTTTTAGATACTTATGTACTAAATTCTACAAGTACCTTTACACATCATTTTTTGAAAATTACAAAGTCTTAAACTAATATGTGAATAACTTTAACGGGCAGATGTTTGAATGTATGATTCTTGTATTATCCGATGAAACTAGATATTCTGAAAAAACCATCAGATTTTTCAGTGCATATAATCACCGTTCAATGAAAATTACAATGAAAACATTCTCACGCAGAATTATCTGAACAGACAAATATCAGATATTTAATGATGTAAACTAAATTTTCTCTCCATTTGATGGTTTTACTGACTGAGAGCATAATAATCGTTTTCAATTGTTTGTTGTTTCATTAGTCATAATTTTTCTACTACAGAATCATTCTTACATGTACAGTACATTTTTCATAAGAGCAGAAGAACAAGGTCGATCGACATATCATGAACATGACATTACTTGTTTGCTGAAAAAAAAATCCTCCAGAAAAAAGTAGAACACTCTCTCACATGGGTTGACAGACAACAGCTGAGTAACCATGTTTCACTGTTGGATTTGTCTATGGATTTCTATGTTGATGGATGCTTAGTTTTATTGCTGCTTGGACTCATTTTGCATATCACTGTCAGTTTTTCCAATTTAAAAAAATTCAGTTCATCAAATGCTGTATTCTATCACATTTGGAAAATTCTGCATCATCAAAAAAAAACCAAAAAAGGGACTCAAGTAAAGTTTGGTTGGTAATTGGAGTTGAACACATATGCTGTGTGTGATGCAATCCCCAATCTTCACTTTCTGATTGAATATAGGATGAAAATTATTTAATGACATGAAGATAAGACATTATAGAAATAATTAGTTGGTCATTGTAAATTTGTTTCCTAACTATTGATATCACTGTCTGGTTTCTTCCCACATCTCTTTCTATGAACAGCAGATGAATCCAACCTCAAAGTACAGCTGTCCTCATAAAAGTCTCTGAAAGATTGAAGCCATCTGAAGCAGTAACCCACTCTATACCATTGATTCTTGTTTGCTCTGGTGCTGTAATCAAAGCTTGCTCCATGTGTCATCATAACATCATCGATAGGATCAAGAACTGAGATTGTTAAATGTCCACATGTGAATTGATGCTTAGGAGAAGTTATGTAAGTCTGCTTTGTACCTTGGACATTTCCTCTTGATGGGAATCTGAATGCAAATTTCATAGGCCTGCTTCCCATTGTCAAAACCAGTACATTTGAACCTACGATCTGATAATTCTCCCCTCAACCAGAAGGATGGCCATCCAATGTAACATCTTTTCCAGCAAGAACACTTTTTATGAATTGGACATTGAAATTGTCTCTGTGGTAACCCATCTTTGACTTCATTGCTCCATAATAGAATAATATTTGGCAATGTGTAGGAGGACTCTTCCTGGAAACTTCAGTCAGATGGTTCCAACATGCTCTCCAACAAATAAGACTTGAGAGAAATGTAGAATACTTCATTGGCCTTCCATGCCAATTGTCTTGGTGGCGACCATAAGATGTGTAATTTGGAAGTGTAACAATTTTTTTGCCATGCCCCTCTCCATTAAGACCAGTAAATACATGGACAGATCGTTTCACTACCCCTTCTGATCTTCTTTTTGGCTGATGTGATGTCAAGGATTCATTCAAAATAGAGTAGCGTGGATTGTAAATCACAATATCATCAAGGTATTTGCTGCATGAAATTCTCCTCACGAGGCTTTCTTTGTCATCTGACACCATGGGTATTAAAGTGTCATCTAAGTCCTGCATAGCTTTTTCCAAAATGTCCTTATCCTCAGTTTTCACTATTCCAACATTGCAACTCCAAAGTCCAACATGACAATTGTTGCAACGACAGCACCCATTGAAGCATCCTTCCAAAAGGAGACCAAACTTGTCTTCATTGTGTTCGCCCTCAATTTCGTCATCTCTCAATTTGAAATCAAGAATGTCATCAATAGTTACCCATTTCTTTCTGAATTCGTGCGGCATCTTCGTGTATTCTTGTTGAAGCTTCTCAATCTTCAAACATATTCTGCTTGGCATCATTGATTCATTCCTCACATCAAGTAGTGAAAATCCATCACTATTTCTCAGACTACTCAAATACATTCTCAGCTGTGATTCCTCTGAATTCAGATTTGTAGGGTCAAAATACTGACTTTGACATAAAATGCAATCTACAAAGCAAGTATTGATTGAATTCAAGAATTGAAGTCATGTTTATTTTAAATTCACAATTGCATACCAGGTTCAGGACTGACTCTCTCCATGATTTCCAATTCCTCATCCAATGCTTGATTAAATCTTCCAACAGGATGTTGAACAGGGATTATGCTATATGAATCACAATCAGAAGTACTTTCCTCTTGGTCATTTTCACTGTTGCTTTCATAGTCACCTGGAACTTCTGCTTCCCTGTTATCATTGTCGTCATGAGCATCATCACTTTCATAATCTTCATCTTCTTTCTCAGAACTATCTTCAACAGTATAAATGTCTTGATCACTATCCTCCAAATCAGAGTCGTCATTAGATTCATCATTAAGTGCATCATCAAGATCATCATCATCATCTCCTCCCTCAGACCTATCTCCGACAGAATAGTTGTCTTGATCACTGTCATCAGAATGAGAGTTGTAAACTGATTCATTATGAGTCCCATCACTTGACGTTTCTTCTGTGTCAGTTTTAACTGCATTTCCTATCAAAGAAATTTAATGATTGCTATCAATCTGTGACAAAAGTGAAAACATAACCAATGACTCACTTTGAACCCCCTTCTTAACACTCCTTTCTGGCTCAAACTGAAAAAAAGATTTCTCAGCGTCACTACTCACATACGGCAGAAAATAACCTCCAACAGTCAACCCAAATGCCTTCTTATCATGGTTATGATACTGAGGATGGTGGCAGCCCAGAACTTTGAGGCAAATGTAATCAATATTGCCCAATCCATATACAGAGTCAAGCAACTGCAAATTCTCTTTGTGAACACCATATCTATCTACCAGCTCATTTGCTGATGCCTCATTCCTCACTTTGGTTAATGACAATCTATCAAATGTGAGATCAAAACACTCTTCCTCATGGCACAACAACCACAAAACATTGTAAAGAATATTGTTTCCCTTTTGGTCGGCAGTCACAGGGTAAATTGCAAAATATTTTGACAGAGTTCTCAGATTCCAAGTGACAGTCACAGCAACAGTTACATTCCATGGCAAATAAATGCTTTCTGAGTCTGACAAATTTGTGCACACATCAAATAATGCTCCATTGCTAATGTGAATTGCATCCTCAACACTCATGTAATCTGACATTTTGCCCATTCTAAATTTTCCAGCTTTAACCATGGACACAAAATTGTCAACTATGAGCGTCTTCACTTCATCATACTTCAACTTGCAGTGTTCATTAACTTTGTATGGATCAAAACAGACCTGACATTCTATTTGTGAGAAAGTTGCAAAAACCAAAAGCTTGCATAGGCAAAAACTTACTTGATATAATGTGGTATCATTGTAGTGACGGCACTTTGGTAGGACCATAAGTAAATTCTTCCCACGAGATCCCAATGAATAGATGATGTGCCTGGCTTGCTGACAGAGCTCCACTTCGGGGAAAAATGGTTCATTTGTCCCAGAGGCTGCTGTAAGTACATAGCAAGATGGATAATTCTTCTCACAAATACGAATGCGTTTCAGATCCCTAGCAAAAAAGCGTTGAGCTTCTTGTCATCTCGGGGATAATACATCCCAATGAACAAGCAACTCTGAAGAACTACAGAGAATAGAAAACAGATGTGTCAATAACGGATTGTTTAATTTAAAACATTAGAAAAGGACCCTCTCACCATCGAGCTCAAGTCCTCTATCTTCACAACACTTCTTTGACAAGGCAAAGAGACCTTTTCAACATTTAAGATTGTCAGGGCTTCCAATTCATTGCTGGTCAAGTTTGCTTTTTGGACTTACTTGAATGCAGCTTGTTCTGTTTTGCCTTCTTCCCAGCACCAGAACTCGAAGGGTTCTGATCAAATTTCCTCTTTACCTTTTGCTCTGTTGAAAAATTAATAGAATCAGTGGAAAACATGGAAAAAGAAACATTATGAATTTGCACATAAATTTACCAGACATTGGGATGGGTTTCTGCTTCTTCGTTTGAGCATACTTCTGCAATTCAGAAACAAAATCAGCACTGGTTGCAGACCCACTAAATGGCTTGCCATGAATGTCATTCTCAAGAATGAGAGATTTGTTGTCTTCCAGAAACACCATAGCATCAACCATTGCATCACAAACTGATTGCCTATAACCAGATGGATCATCGTTCTCGGCACAAGAACAAAGTTGAGTTTTCATTGTAGAGAAAAGGTGATCATCCTTGTTCCCGGCATTGTTCTTCCCCGAGCAACACACAACGACGAACCAAAACAAAGCATCTGAAAATTCATTTCTGCCTTTCTTACGTTTCTCCACAGAAAAATTCAGAATAAGGTCTCTCTCCTTTACACCTGATGCTATCTCATCATTTTGATACTTCGGATTTTCATCAGCAGGAAACATCTTCAAAACAAGTGTCTTGGCATAATTGTGAGGACCATTGCCAACATCAAATATTGACTCAAAAAATGTCTTGAGATCCTCCTCAGGTAATTCACTGCTTTTGAGGGTTTGTGGAGTAACAATTGAGAGCTTGGGTCGATAAACTTCATCGTCATCATCGTAAGTCATGTAAAAAACAGCGAGACAAAGTTTGCCCTCAACTATCACAATTGCTGCTGCAAACTTTTTGAATACATTTGTCCCATGCCAACACTTCAACTCAGCCACCCAGTTCTTCACATAGTCGACTCCATCACCTTTTGACGACCAATCTAACATGAAAGGTAGAATTGTCTTATTTTTTTCATCAGCAAAGGCAGTCCAAGCCACAGCAGCCAGCAGCGGCACGAGATCAAAAGGTGGATTCTTCTCCTCTGTCTTTCGTGATTCGCCTCCCAAACTTTTGAAAATATCAGAATACGGTGGAAGGTGGATGCTGCTAGTCACTCCATCAGGACACTTCAACACTAAACCAATAGAGCCATCATGCCGCTTATGGTCCTCTTTTGAATCAAAGTCTTCTGCGAGGTCAACAACTCCAGATACGGATTCTGAATGCATCATGTTAGGTAAATTCGACAGGCATTCAATCAATTTGTCAAATCCCCTCTGAACCAGTTCATTGTGGCGTTCAAATCCTCTTTGAATCACATCCTGTTGTCGTGATTGGGATTCAACCAAGCTCTGGATGACATTTGTCCAGCTCTGACTCATTGTTGAGAGGTTCTGCGAAAGCGTGGAATCAAATGTAACAAGGGCAGAGGAATCATTTTGTAGATTGCTGAGAACACCTCCTCTGTACATAAAATTAATGACGCGCCTGAATACCTAAAAAAGAAAAATGTTGTCAGATGAATCATAGAAACAAGAAAACTGCACTGAACGAACTCACGACCAACTCTGCCTCAATTGGAGCATTACCAACATCATTTGTATCTTGCAAACGTGGTGACTATACAATATTGAGTGTTATTAACATAGACAGAACTGTTGTAAACTCACTTGATTATACACAACACTTACATTACATTCCAATAGAACAGGAGCAGTGGATGACTCAGCGACATCACTCTTCAGCTCGTCACCATCTTTGTGAGCTAAGACGTCAGAATCTTCATTCATACTGCTGCAGAATAGTGAAAAACAAGAAAACTATATTGTTAGTTCACATTGAAGAAATATCAAAACAATTCCAACAATTAGGAAGTTAACATAACACCCCCAACAACACAAAATACAATCTTCTTGCAATATGCATGTAAAATCGCACATGGACAAAAAAGAGAAATCCTCCTCTGCTCACCTTGACTTTTTTGTTCAAATTATCACAGAACTGGAGACAAAACAAAAGTTGTCTTTATTTGAGAATATTATATAAAACATTAACATTCAGAAATGAGAGAAAGAAGCTTACCTATCTCTTGTCTATCTGATGTTGAAAACTGAAATGTGACACAGTCAGAATTGAATCACGACAAATGTTAGCCTTCAAAATACAACTGTTATGAAAACTTAAATCCATGCTGTATATTGTTTGTATTGTGGTGCTTGTCAAAAACAGAACAAATGCCCTCCACCTTGAAAAGTTGTCAACATAACACCACTGCCATAACAATACTACACCAACAGACAGCCATCCTGACACCACAGAAACCCAACAGTCAAGCCTCGGGACAACAACCAGAAACAAGATGCTGCAACAAACGCACTACCAACCCAACAGACAGCTGCCCCTTAAATCACAGGGACCAACAATGTTGCCACCAATTTGACCAACTGATTGTGTATTGTTGAAATTGTTCATTTTATTAAGAAATGAACCAAATGCAATAAACCTCAAAAAGAGAACAACAAATAATGTAAATTACACCGAATACACACCTCGATGTCTTTCAGTTCAACTGTAAAGTTGTTTGAATAAAAACAACACAAATGATGTTAGAATTGAAACAGCTACACCAAAACAAAAACAACCAAAGCAACAAATTGCCACCAAAAAGAACCCACAAGCAAACAAAAGCACATACACGCGAACCGCAGCAGTTCCACAATTACACCCAAACCACTACAAAGCCAACAGACAGCCACTCAGGAACGCCTATTACACAAAGTGCATGCCTGGGTGTCTTCTGGTTCAACTGTGAAGTTTGTCAAATAAAGGCAAATGACGTTAGAATTGAAAAAGCTACACCAAACCAACAAAGCCACAGTGACAAATTGCCACCACAATGAAGCCGTGCGCAAACACAACACAAAGGCACAAAGCATAGCAATCCAACAATGACACCACGGCCAAACCACTACAAAGCCAACAGACAGCCTCTCCAAATCCATAGCAACCGTACAGAGAAGAAGCCACTCAGGACACAACATCCAACGAACATACCTGAACGACTCTCAGTAAACCTGTAGCATTTTTGATATAAAAACAAAGCAAACAACATTAGATTTGAAAATGCTAGGAATTATAGTTCAGACTGAAACCACACAAGCCACCACTGGACCACAACGACACACATGATGACTTGATGCATGACGAAGCCATGGCAACAATCTCCACGAAGACGTAACGACAACCAAAGTGACATGAGCCAAGGATACCTACTGGTACTCCTGACCCATCCTGGGCCCAAAATCAGGACCCATGGGTACACAGTTAAATAGGAATTCTACTAACTAAGGGTAGGATCCCACCAAATAGAAGCAGGACTCATTAACAAGACCATTGGGTCCTGGGGGACCCATTGGCAGGATTACATCTACAGCCTAATCAGGCTCAGATGGATGAAGGTTGGCATGCAAGAATGCATGTACAGCCCAAACCAGGTGCATGTACACCCAGTTTGGCATGCATGAATCCAATAGGGTTCATAGAAATCTAACATCCTCGAATTACATGCAAAATGCATGGTAAACTAGAGATGACTACCATGAGGCAGTCCTCATTTTCAATCAGTTTTTTAGCTCATAAATTAAAACTCCAAACAACTGGAACATCCTTTTTTTACTTCCTTATCTACAATTACTTTTCGATTACTTGCGGCTTAGGTCACTATCGTACGATAGCCGAACTCGGTAAGTTGCTCGCATCTCAACCACACAAAGGCTCATCCCGATGACCCACAGGCGGTCGAACAAAAGCAAGGTCTACCACGCAGAGTACTACGTTCATCGCACGTCACCGTGCGAACAATTTTTTTCTTAGTCCACCAAGGAGTTCCTACAAGAAGCTCTTCTTAGGCACTAGCCTAGGTGAGAAACTACGAGCCATGTCCTCCGTGAAAGCGATTCCCGAAGGGCTTAAGTGGGTAGAGTGCGAACGTGGTGTTGGAGGGAAGAACTCCCCCATACGTTACATTCCTGAGCAGGATCCCGTGCAGGATGCCCTCGCGAAGGACAAAAAGACCACCTATTTCAAGCTGACTCTCCTCAATACGGGAAACGAGTTTAAGGTGGCAGTATTGGCGTCCGGGACTCCCGAGCAGTTTCTACTGGATGTACGCTCCACGATTCACGCGTGCAAGCAGATGGGGCTTGACACGGACTTCGCGGCAGCCAAGAAGGCTGTTGAAACAGCCAAGATCGAGGCTGAACTAGCCAAGCAGGAGTACGTGACGGTACGTAATGCTGAAAAAAAGAAGAAGGGCAATAAACAAGATGTGCCCGGTATGACCGCCAAGGCTGCTTCACCTGCCCTAGTAGAAGCCAAGGCCACGTATGACAAGGTCTTGAAAGCTCTAGAAGATCTGGCTTCGCCGTCGCAACAGCTGGAGCGAAGCCCTTCGAGCTTTATGGAAACCTCCTTTCCGACGAGGCTCGTCAGCCTTGGGAGAAGATTATCAAGGCCCAAGTGACTAAAGCTCCTTGGGAAGACATCAAGGGAGTACCGCACACGGAGACTCCCATGAAGACTTGGAACTCGTATCACGAGTGCGTCACGTTTCACCTACTGCAGGTGTTCCATCATGACGCGGGCGAGGCCCTCAAGTATTATATCACGAATACGCTGAAAAAGCCCAACCAGGTTTCGATCCGTCAGTTTTTTGTCCGAGTAGAACAGCTGAACAGCTACCTCGAGACATTGCCCTGCCTGTACTACAGCCCGAAGGCTAATCAGGCTACCAAGAAGGTATTGCCTCTTGATGACGCTGACCTTGCGACTCATCTATTGCGCATGTGTCCAGCCAAGTGGCAAACCCAGTATGACCTCACGGAGAATACCACTCCGGTCAGTACTAGGGTCTACTATTGGTCCTAGAGAATATCGAGAACAATGCGGAACTCGATAACAAGCCCGCCAATACGACCAAGGCAAAGGGGCTGATCTGACGGAAGATGGAGTCAATGGACTCCCGCATCCCCAAGAAGCCCAAGAAGGTGGGCTGGACCAAAAGCACTGTGTGCTATGTAAGAAACATGGGGGCCGCACAAAAGTCACAATACGCGTGACTGCCGTCGCTATAACAAGGACAGTACTCTATCAAAAGAATGGGGCGCAGGTAAGCCCGGTTCAAAAGAAAGGAAACCGGAGGGCGAACTTTGCAGATAGTCCGGGCGGAGTTGAAGAAAGCTCTCACAAGAAGTCTAGTAAGCGCAAGAAACGCGCTAATGACTCGAAAGTGACAGCGACTCCGACGACAGTTCGTGAAGGTGCGGGTGGGATAGCACTGGGGAATAAGTAGATGTAAGAAACGTAAATTAAATACTGCAGTTGACAGTTACACTACCCCAGTCCGAGTAAAGCTATCCTGACTAATAAAAGTCAAAATTCAAAATCAATTAAATTAACTGTCACTAAAAGGAAGATATCAAAAAATCTTGTTCCAAAACAAAAGCCCGAATTAAAAATTCGAAATAAAATGAAGTCAACGACATCATCTAACTTAAAAATCTTACGACACAGAAGTTGTCAGTATTAAAACACAGGATACTGAGGCCAGTATGAACATGCCCAGTGCGAATTATAGTATCAATCACAAAAGGAAGTGATTGCAGCAAACACCAAGGACCGCCTCGGTGTCACGGCCCTAGTAGCCATAATGGAACCAGCGACTGAAAGTCAATCCGCAAGAGCATACAAACAACCTCTCGAGTCGCCCCAGTAACAAAATTAAAGTCCTACTGGACTCTGGGTCTGATGGAGACCTTATTTTCCTTCAAAAGGAAAAGACAAGCCTTTTCCCTACCTGGCTAGGCAGGTGCCAAAGTCTTGGCATCGTCAAATGGGAGCTTCAGACAACTGGAAGAGGTAAGATCAGAGTCAAATTCTTTGAGTACTCCAATTCCAAGGAGTATCTTACAACCTGACATTGTGGAATACAAGGAAGATGACATGACCAAACCAGGGTTTGACCTCATTCTAGGTAGTAATACCTTGAAAGAGTTAGGAATTGTCCTAGACTTTCGGACAAAAGAAATTACAGTAGATGACATCTCACTGCCAATGAGAGACATCAACAAATTAAAGACAAGAGCAACTGTGGAAAAAGCTTGGACTATGAACAATAGCATCTACCAAGAGACATCCAAGGAACCACAGAGTACTCTGGAGGCAACAAAACGCCTCATAAAAATACTAGACGCTAAGTATGAAAAAGCGGATCTCAGGGCAATTGTCAGAGACAACTGCACACACCTAAGTGGCCCAGAACAAGCAAGGTTACTGGAGCTCCTACAAGAGTTTGATGGGAAACTAGTTGACTGGGATTGTAAGCCGGTCTCCCTCCAGTTGAAGGAAGGAGCACAGCCATACCATGGCAGGCCTTTTCCCATACCCAAGAAGCACATAGAAATCACAAAAGAGAGGTACAAAGACTATGTGACTTAGGGGTACTTAAATGGCAAGATGATTCTGAATGGGCATCACCCACATTCATCATACCCAAGAAAGGACAACACCGTTCGGGTTGTCAGCGATTTTCAGGAAGTAAATAAACGTATAGTGATAAAACCGTTTATTCCCAAAATCAGCACTGTTCTACAGGAACTAGAAGGCTTTACATATGCCACAGCCCTTGACCTAAACATGGGCTATTACACCATTAGATTGGATCCAGATGCGTCCAAAATATGCACCATTATCTTTCCGTGGGGTAAGTACTCTTACCTACGGTTACCAATGGGTGTTGCATGTTCTCCCGACATCTTCAAGCTAAGATGTCTGAGCTAATGGCAACCCTTGAGTTCGTCCGAACTTATCTTGATGATTTACTATGCATCAGCAAGGGTAACCTAGAAGATCACCTTACTAAACTCAGAAGGGTCTTCATTAGGTTGCGAGGCGCAGGCTTGACCGTCAATGCGCGCAAGTCGTCTTTCTGTGCCGTGGAGACAGAATACCTAGGATATGTGCTATCCAGAGATGGTATAAAACCACAACAAAAAGGTACAGGCAATCCTCGCATTAACACCGCCTCAAAATGTTAAACAGCTCCGTAGGTTTCTAGGCATGGTCCAGTACTACAGAGACATTTGGGCAGACGCAGTGAAATACTTGCACCATTAACCAACCTAGTTGGTGAATGTGGACACACCAAAGTCACAAGGGCTAACAAAACTAAGAAAAGCCGTGGCATTGGGATGACATCCATCAGCAAGCATTTGACACTGTAAAGGCAACTATCGCTCGCGATGTTACCTTGGCCTACCCTGACTATTCCCAGGGATTTGAGATTTACACAGATAGCTCCAAATTTCAATTGGGCGCTGTGATTACTCAAAACAACAGGCCGCTGGCGTTCTTCAGTAGAAAACTGAGTCAGGCGCAGCAAAAGTATAGCGTGACCGAACAAGAACTACTGGCCATAGTAGAAACACTAAAAGAGTTCAAAGGCATGCTTTGGGGACAACAGATTACGGTCTACACTGACCACAAAAATCTAATGCAGGATGCTCTAGGTCTGACCTCTGATGTACCGCTGGAGATTACTCTTAGAAGAGTATGGCCCCACCATCGTGTATATCAAAGGCATCCACAATACAGTTGCGGATGCCATCTCACGACGACTATGGACCCGTCACAGATGACAGGTCAACTTGGATGACTTTCGCCCAGTGTTGGTGCTACCATAACACAACACAGCCAGAAGCATCCTAGCAACCACCCAGGAATCCATGAACCAGGTGTTTGCTAATCGCGAAGAGGACTCCATCTATCCACACACCAGAGAGATAGCGGAGGCACAACAAGAAGATGAAAGCCTTCTCAACAAAGCTACTCAGTTAGTTGGAATTGATTATTAAAGTACTCTGCAAGGATGGCAAAATGGTTATTCCAAAAGCCTCCAACACATGCGGTAGCTTGGTTCCACTACCTACAGCACCCGGACCACCGTCTCGAAGAAACTCTTGATCTGTCGATGTATTGGAAAGGTCTCAAACGACAGTCCAATCACATCAAAAGTGTCACACAGTTGCCAGGTGAACAAGCGCAGGCAATTAAAATACGGGAAACTGCCACCAAAACAATCACCAACCCTTGGGAGGCATTATGTGTGGACCTCATAGGACCGTACACCCTCAAGGGCAAGGACAAGACACAAATTGACTTCATGTGCGTCACAATGATCGATCCGCAACAAGCTGGTTTGAAATTGTAGAGTTGCGGTATCACAGCTCCAGAAGCTTGATATTCCCACGGGTACAAAGGGGCAAAGGAGCAAAGACACACATGTCCAAGAACAACAACCCTACTTTGACAAGGCGTCAGCAACAGTAGGGACTTTAATTAACAGGACCTGGTTTAGCCGTTACCCACGTAGTCAATACATTATCTACGACAACGGAAGTGAATTTAAACTTCACTTGAGACCCTCTGTGATTCATATGGTCTGAAGCGTAAGCCAACCAGTGTCAGAAACCCTCAAGACGCAATACTTGAGCGGGTGCAAACAATCATGGCGATGCTCCGCACAGCTGAATTGGATATGGCCGACACCATCAGCGAGAGTGACATTGCCGACTTTCTCACAAACGCCGCATGGGCGTTCGCTCTACCTATCACACAGTACTAAAAACTTCACCAGGAGCAGCTATCTTTGGAAGGGACATGTTGTTTGACGTCCCTACATTGCTGACTGGTCTAAAATAGGGAATATAGACAACGGCAAACAGACCGTAATACAAGACGAGAGAATGCCTCTCGCATCGACTGGGACTACCAACCCGGTGACAAAGTACTGCTGCGAAAAGACGCCTCCGCGAAAACAGAGAGCGGGTATGACAGTGATCCTTGGACTATCACGTCAGTTCATACGAATGGCACAATAAGGGTTCAAGCGAACTAAGTCGGCGACTTAACATCAGGAGAGTTACACCATATTTTGAATAAACTAAATGTACACTGTACCTTACCCCTCCTCTCCTCATAAGACTTACACTTCGTCATATGCTACACCATCTTTTTCCTCCTCGGGTTTCTTTTTTCCTCAGGAAGTTTTTCTTTTAGTGTGCATTGACACCTTATCGCTCCATTCGTGGGGCGAGTGACATGAGCCAAGGATACCTACTGGTACTCCTGACCCATCCTGGGCCCAAATCAGGACCCATGGGTACACAGTTAAATAGGAATTCTACTAACTAAGGGTAGGATCCCACCAAATAGAAGCAGGACTCATTAACAAGACCATTGGGTCCTGGGGACCCATTGGCAGGATTACATCTACAGCCTAATCAGGCTCAGATGGATGAGGTTGGCATGCAAGAATGCATGTACAGCCCAAACCAGGTGCATGTACACCCAGTTTGGCATGCATGAATCAATAGGGTTCATAGAAATCTAACATCCTCGAATTACATGCAAAATGCATGGTAAACTAGAGGACTACCATGAGGCAGTCCTCATTTTCAATCAGTTTTCAGCTCATAAATTAAAACTCCAAACAACTGGAACATCCTTTTTTACTTCCTTATCTACAATACTTTTCGATTACTTCCGGCTTAGGTCACAAAGACAAAATAAAAGCACAACCTAATAGCCATGGCCTTAGTGAATCCACGATGCCAACACAAACCAACGACGACACAACTAAAAAGGGATGAACCAAAGCAATGAACCCAAAGCAACGAACCCAACACAAAAACAACAAACCACTGACTATTGTGCTGCCGAAAGTATTGTCAGTTAGTGCATCTTCTTGCAAACCGTTCCTGAAACACAAAAATACTGTTTAAAACTACTTGGGAGTTTGACCGGCGATGAGCGATGATATATAGTAAGCGTGAATAAATAACTGCACAAAGTTCACAAGTAGAAATGTGTCTGATCGTAACTCAGTTACACACAGACAACTTGCCTTCACGATCTAATGCATTCATGCTTCACTACTCAAAAACTGCACAGCCACCCACAAGATTTATGTTATATTGCCTTTACCATCTAATACATTCACGCTTCACTAATAACAAAACTGCACAGCCACCCACAAGATCAAAAGCGATCGATCCGCGGAACTAAACCTTTTTCTGGTATTCAACACGTACCTGTAACAACACAGATTTTATACCATCAAAATGACTACATTAATGTCATCACAGAATATGTCAGTACGTTCCAAATAAATCTATTAACAAACAGCTTCTAGCAAAAATATCATCAACTGCCAAAAAATCTTGCAGCAGCTGCTGGTAATATCTAAACTTCTGAATTCTCCAAAATAGGCTGACTTTCGTGAGCAGAAAGTACACCATCTTAATTTCATTTTTCGTAGTGTGTTTTTGCCTTGTATATGTTAGTAGCCGTTTGTAGACCCCCCCCCGTATATAGACCCCACCTCACAGTCTATAGACCCCGATCTAAAAATGATTTGGTAGGAAATATTGAACTGCCCTTCTGACAATCATGGCACGAGTCACGATTCAAAATTTATTATTTGGATGGTAGTGTCCATGATGTCATGATAGAGTCTATAGACTATAGTTATCTAAAATTATACGATAGAGTCTATAGACTTGTATTTTTTTGATCGTGGAGTCTATAGACTATCACAAGGGATTTATTGATAAGTCTATAGACTATCGCCCTCGCGAAGATAGTCTATAGACTAGTGAGCGATTTTACATACAAGGGTCTATAGACCCTTCCTGTGTTCACAAGTGCCAGTCACGAACAGTCTATAGACTCATCAAAAAGGGGGGTGGGGGTCTATAGACTGTTCGTGACAGTCTATAGACTCACACCACCTTTTTCGACGAGGCTAAAGACTGTCATGGGGGTCTATAGACTATCATGTGATAGTCTATAGACCCCTAACAGTCTATAGACAGGGTCTACAAACGGTTTTTCGGCGAATTTCGTGGAGTCTATAGACTACAGGGGGTCTATAGACTGTGAGGTGGGGTCTATAGACAGGGGGTCTACAAACGGCTACTAACATATATACACCCTGTTTTTTTTCAAATCGTATGACTCAGTGAATACCATATCGGCCTTGTATTTTACAACAAATGCCAGTATTATCAGAAGTTTGCAACCGATGTTGTATGTTCCCCTAACAAAATTCCCGCCATTTTTATATCTACACTGTGTATCATAATAGATCATTCGTGCCAGTGACTGACTTTCGTATACTTCCATTTTTTATATTGATTCCGCTTTATGTACGCGAATTAACCTCAAGTTTATTCGTAGTATTTTTGCAACGCCGGTTTGCAGAGTGGTATGCACAAATTCTGTGCGTGCAACCTAACAACGTCACGTGGTGAGGTTGCAAAAACATCGCTAAATAACAAATGTACGAACTCTAATTACAAAAAAACGTACCCGATTTACATAGCATATAAAACCTCTATTTTGTAGTATTAAAATATGTGTACATTTTATATAATTGTAAAAAACCACATCATACCAACAAGTTAAGCAAACCAACTGATCATTATTATTCATTCTAATTTTAATAACAAGATAATTTTGCTTTTAAGCTTTCTGCTTTCTATGTTTTATGCATGACTTTTGCATCTGTCATTCAAATATACTTTTTTCTGTAAGATGCCACTTCAGGAGGGAGAGGAATGTTTCATCTTTTGCTAACTGCTGCAAAAATTTACAGCAGTTGCTAGTACTGTTGAGTTAGACAGAGGAGATTTACATTTTTGGATTCCATGAAGATCTAAGGTGTACAGCATGTATTGTGCCATATTGTGTTCAATAACACAACCCTTATCCATCCCCCCTCCCCAAGCCACTCCAAAAACATTGGCACTGCCAGTCCTAATTGGTGTCCCCTTCCCACAGAGACATCCATATTCAATCATATTCACATTGCAATATGTCATACCAAGTTTTTTACTGGGTCTTTATATGGATCACCACTGAACTGCCACTTATGCACATATTGGGGGGGGGGGTCTTTGACGTGGAAGGGGTGAGGGGACCCATGACAGTAAATAAAGGACAGTGAGATTGAATGTCAACCAACATCAACAATCTATGTGGAGATATTAAAGGGTGCAAAATCACCACACATGCACACAACGCATTCAGTTCATTCATCATAACCATGAATATACCCCTTGTCATGATCTTCCCCCCACTTCCTATCAAACTGTTTGACATGGTTATGTTTACTTGATCTTTTTTGTTGCACTTCACAATCCAGCATGGGGTCTCATGCAGTTTCCACTTTTGGTGGACATGACTGCAAAATCATTCACAAAGAAACTCCTGAAAGTGTACGTGTGTCATCACACTGCTTATGGATTCACACTCAGCTCTTTTTATCAGGCTAAGTGAAGGCATTGCAGATTCTCAAAATATAGATACTGATCTTGTTCCACATCAATGACTCATGTAAATGGATGGCCCTGGGATGTTACCAGCTTCTTGTAATACCCTACTAAATTGGTACACACATAGAAGAATACTATTGCTGATAAGATGGCAAACATTCTTATAGTTTATCATGGCAGGTTGGATTTTGTGATCATACTAACCAATCCACAGATTCAAGCATAATGAAGTTGTGGTACACAATTGTTGGGGGAGGGGGAGAAGGGGTGACATGACCCCCACCAGAAGTACTGGACCTAGATCAGTTTGGCAAAAGTCTCCTCACAGCTGGTGACTAGCTCTCCCTAACAAACAAACATAAAATCT
This sequence comes from Cyclotella cryptica, assembly GCA_013187285.1. NCBI lineage: Eukaryota > Bacillariophyta > Thalassiosirophyceae > Thalassiosirales > Thalassiosiraceae > Cyclotella > Cyclotella cryptica. Next base: position 163,125 of record JABMIG010000195.1, on the reverse strand, counting down.
GAACCTGGCTCAAATTAGTCTTTTGTGCTGGCAGCTGGCAGCTGGCAGCTGGAAGCTGAACAAGGTCAGATGACATCAGACGTGATGTCAGTCAGACACAGCAAAAGATACTGACACCTGGTAATATACTCACATTCTCATCAGAACTACTGAACCAGTTTCAGTTCTCAACCAGTGCTGGCAACCCGGCAACTGAACCTAGTTCAGTTGCAAGTCTTAGTGGCAGACAAATTTACTGAACCAGGTTAACGCTAGTAGAGCTAACTAGGCCACCCCTTCTGGGGGGGCTCTCAACTAGAAAGTAAATTTATTGTTATCTTATTATCTGTCAAAATGTCTCTGTTAAAAGAAATAATGAAGTCAGATTTCTTTTTAGACAGACTTTTTGCATGACACAAGCAATAGTAAGATCATTAAATGTGCAATTTAGACTTCGTGATTATATTCAGGATAATATTTTTTGCATACAAATCACTTAGACCTATAAATGTCAAATTTATATGTATACTTTGATTGATTATTTGTCATAACGCGCATAAAGGTAGCGCGAACTTATCTTGAGACTCTTATGTCTTAGCGATAAAAAGAGAGCTCGCACACGTGGATATAACCCGGTTGCACACACTGTTGCTCGCTCTGCTGATATGGGCGTAATAAAAGTGAGCTCGCACAAGTGGATGATGCACAGTTGCACACACTGTTGCTCGCTCTGCATATATGGGCGTAGTAAATAAGATAAATGATTCTACTTATTAAAGGTAATACGCGTGGCCACGAGACACTGGCCTCAAATGTGATGCCACAGCTTGCCATCGAATTTGCACCCACTCTCGAGATCGTCATCCTCCTTCATGACTACCGTTGCTAGAATGCTTGTGGTATGTGTCGATCCGTCAGTTGCAGTTTGGGCAGGGGATGTGGCTGTAGTTTTGCCGAGCTCGATTCGACCATTTATTTAAGATTACGATGGATCGTGGCGGTCGATGTGTGGATTGTCGTGGTGGATGTGTGTATCTCGACTATGTGTCGTGTCGATGGGTGTGAGGTGGCTTGAGGACGACTCATCAAAAATACACTACCTAAAAAATAAATACGCATGGAAATGATTTAAAAATTTTAAATCATTTCCCTGGTATTTTTTTTCGCCCCTGTATTTGAAAATACAGCCCGGAAATATGCTACGAAAAAAAGAGGCATTTAAGACGGTGGACTTGGCCTTATGCTTCCATTTGTGTCAGTAAAACAAAAGGACACTATGATCAAACCAGTCAGTGGCTGTCCACAGGCAGAAAAATTACCATCATACTTACTTTCATACTTTTGTACCCTTAAAACCGTCGCCAGACAGACAAAGTATTCACCCTCGTCGTCAGGCAGAAAATTTGGATTGTATTGTCGTATCTAAGTTTCCGTTAAATGAAAAAAAGATTCTCAGATTGTCCTCAAGTAATTCAATTGCCATCACTGCAATTTTGTATCATGCTCACCACATCTCATTTGTCATTTCAGTTCATGAGTGCCTGAAGCTGTCGCAATCGCCAATAAGATATTCCCATGTCATTCAAAGGGAGGGAAGAGAAGATAAGAGCAAAAGTTACGAGGGAGAGCAGGGTTTGACATTGTGAGAAATAGACAAAAGCAAGATTCTTAATTTTTTTACACGGGCCACTGACCAAGATGTACATACAATGGATCTAATACCAAAAAGGTAGGGTATGATGTTTGACCTCTGGTCAGGTATGATGTTTTTCTGACTGACATGAGCCAAGGATACCTACTGTTACTTCTGTCCCACATATGCCCCAATATCAGGACATGGGTATAACCACAAAATAATATTCTTACCACTGAAGGAAGAATCACACCAAAAATTTGGTAAGACTCTTTGGCAAGACCAGGGAGTCCTGCAAGTCAATGGTAAGACCAAGTAGTCTTGCCAGGATCCAATGTACAGCCTGATCAGGTGCACTAAGATCCTGATTGGAACACAAGAATCCAACAGGGTACAAACAAACCAAATGAAATCAAATTGCATGTAAACTACATGATAAGTTTGAGAGGACTAACATTGTGCAGTCATCAGTTTTAATCATTTCAATAGCTCATAGAAAAAACTCCAATCAACTGGAACTTCACGTTACTATTTACTACATAAGAATTTCATCCTAACTATTGGCTTATGTCACTATCAATTGATAGCCGGCTACTGCATTGAGTTACGCACTCAGCAGTAGTTGTGGTCTTACTCACGAGCTGTAACAAATCCCAGACACGTCACTGAGGCCTTGAAATCGCCGGAACTCGGAGAAGGGGAAGTACGCAATGTTTTATGTCCCACAAGACCCAACCAAGACTGGGCACTCAAGACAGTCCGAGTGACGTACCAGTAGAATCTAAATCATAAATCCAAGAACTAAACATAGACAGCTAGACTCGATTAGTTGTTACAGTATGACAGATTGGGCAAAGAAGACTTCCAACATACTACGTAGTAACTTGAGGAAGTTACGAGCCCCAAGATCGAACAAATCACGAGAAAGATGACTGATAACAGCTTGAGCAAGATCCTTTATTGGGATGGAAAGTCGGAGAGTTTTGGGGTGTACATCAGCAAGATCGAGGCGTACACGGAGTTCATGGGTGTGGGGGATGTCTTGGATCCCGTGATGATGGCAAACTGTCCCACCAAGACGGAGTTTGCAATGCTTGACGTGATGAATCCCACAAATGGACCTCTTGTGGAGCTGTACAAGGCAAACAAGAAGCTGTGGGCCATAATCACGCTGGGACAGGGAAAGAGTCACGGTATTGCCTTGCTGGAAAAGACTAAGAGCGATGACTTTCCCAATGCATTGGCTTATTAATTTGTTGCAAAGGCCAAGAAGGCCAATAAGCCCTCGGATGCTAGTGCAATGATTGAGTTTGAGGTGGAGCTAGACAAACTTCAACTGAAAGGCTTGAGGGATTTTTATAATGACGTGGTCGGAATGCTGGACAGGTACAAGGTCACTATACTTATCACGAGCTGTGCATGTTGATGGCACGAAAGAATCATGACACGTTGTATCCGAGATTGATTCTGGACAAGTTGAAGTCCTCAAGTCCCGATTTTGATAGGCTGTGCAACAGCGTCTTGGAGATACAAAGACTCACAAAAAGTGGGAGTAAGAGTTGTGCCAGTGATAAGGAGGTACACCTCGCTTCCGTTGAAGGCGATGGAACGTTCAAGGGAAAGTGTAGGAACTGCAGCAAGGTGTGTGGATATAACGCTGCGGATTGCAAGAAGCGTAAAGGGGAGTTGCATGGTGGTCATGGAGACAACCAGCTCAAACAAGAAGTGCAATTTCTGTGGCCTGAAGGGGCACAAGGAGACGGAGTGTTCCAAGAAGTTTCCCGAGAAGGGTCCTGCCTGGTACAAGGAAAAGGCTGCTAAGTCTGAAGCGGCATCCTCAAGCTTTGAGGTATCCTTGACATCACTGGTCCCAGGAAAACTGGGAATTGAGGTGCAGGCCAAGAATGTGATGACGTATTGGCAATATTGCGCCATGAAGACATGTGGATATGTGACACCAGGGCCAGCACACATGTGACGAGGTACAGCACTGGGGCTAGAAACATTTGTGACATTATGGTGTACAGCCTTGGGCATTCTGGTTTGGCAATGGAGTCAACTTCCTTGATCGACATCCCAGGGGTCTTTGTGAACAAGGACGGAAAGGCTGGGTTGATGGTAGTATTGAAGGACTGCAGTTTTAGTACGAAGCACAACTTCAACTTACTGAGCATGTCAAAGCTGTTGCAAAAGCAAGGGTGGAAAATTGTACGTGGTGACATGACCCTGATACGTATCAAAAACGGGAAGGGTGGAACCATAGATTTTGACATTGTAGTGCCCACTGAGAATGGGGCAATGTACACGTGCAAGTTTGCCCTGTCCATTGAGGTGGCAGCCGGCAGTGTGACGAAGGCCATGAGGCTCATCAACAATATGGCCCACTGTTTGTTGGGTCATTGTAACAAAGACTCTGCATGCAAGACAGCAAGGCAACTTGGATGGACACTAAGGCACGGTACATTAAAACCATGCGAACACTGTGCTCAATCCAAAGCAAGACAGAAGAATGTCCGAAAAGAATCCGTCATGCCAAAGACAGACATACCAGGGCATAGGATATATCTTGACCTGTCCAAGGTGAGCCACAATCAACCGAGATAACTGGAAGGTCCTAGTGTGCGAAGCAACAGGAAAGAAATGGAGCGACTTCACTGTGACTAAAAGTGAGATGATGGAGCAGTCGTGTGAGCATTTTCACAAGTTGAAGTCATGAGGAATACCAGTACATTATGTACAGTTGGACCGAGCTGGTGAGAATGACAAGCTTGCGAAGCACACTGAGAGAAACGGTTGGGCTGCGCTACAGCCTTTAGACTTTGACTTTACATCACGGGAAACACCGCAACATAATAGCCTTGCAGAATTGGCATTCCCATATCTTACTGGGAAAGCTCGTGCTATGATGGGAGCCGCAAGGGTACCTGAGGACAAAAAGTCCAAAGTGGCACTGGAGGCAACATTGTGCGCAACACAGCTTGATGGGCTAGGTGCAGTGGAAATTAAGGGCAAGATGGCAATGCGTGATGTGCACATGTTTGGCGTGAACCCCTCGTGGTCCAATAGGCTTCATGTATGGGGTGAAACCGGAGTCGTAGCTGAAGGAAAGGAGTCCAAGACTGGACCGAGGAGCTACGATGATGTTCATGGGATACGCTGAATGTGAAAGTGACAGCGTATGGATGTGGGACATGTGCACTTCTCGAGTTGTAGTGAGTCGTGATGATATATGGCTTAAGAGAATGTTCTTCAAGGATGATGCGTCGGGGGTCATAGACCTAGATACCCTGGAGGACCTGGAAACTGAGTTTGTATCAGGATTAGTCGTAGGGTTAGGAACAAAAAATGAGCAAGACGTCACAACCACGGGCCCAATCGACAATCAACCTGACAAGCCGGGAGGCAGAGTGACGTGGGGAAGCACTATAGTCACCGGACCAGGTACGACACACACACGGGTAGGGCGAGCGATTAAGCCCCTGATAGACTCACGTACACGCCAGCTGTAGAGCTGAGGTACCTAGGCAAGATGGCAGAGCTAGATCATGGAGAGATTGCTAACATGCACATGGCGTTGCAAAGAATGGAAGTGGCACTCATTGGAGCGGGCGTAGGTGGTGGTATCAATCACACGAGCCAGCTGAAAGTGTTGAATTACAAGAAAGCCATGAGAAGCCCTGACGCAGATGACTGGTGAAAAGAGATCAGGAATGAGAAGGCATGATTCAAAAAATGTAATGCCCTTACTGCTGTCCTGAGAAGTTCGCTACCAAAAGGAGCAAAGGCTCTCATGACTACATGGGCAATGAAACAGAAATCAAATGGTACTTGAAGAGGAAGGCTCAAGACGCGGGGTTAGGAGTAAGTAGATGGGAGTCACTATACATCAGACTCTATTGCCACCCCAGTGACAAATCCCATCACTGTGCAAATCATACTCATGCTGTACTGCATGAAGAGTACATGGACGTCAGCCATCATTGATGTTGAAGGGGCATTCCTCCAAGGATGGTTCCCGAATGGGGAGGAACTCTTCATAGAATCCCAGATGGATTTCATGAATGGTATGAGGGTGACGTGGTCTTGCAAATGAATGCACCGTTGTATGGTACAAAACAAGCAGGGTACTGTTTCTTGAAGACCTTCACCGAGAGCATCAAGAACATGACCTACAAGCAATCAAAGGATGACCCCTGCCAGTATTTTGGCTGGATTAACGGTGAAATGATCGTGTTTGTGGCTTGGGTAGATGACGTCATGGTACTGGGACCCCCAGCATTGGTTGAACAGGTCCAGCAAGATTTGGAAAAGGCTTTCACGTGCAAACGCAAAGGGGAACTCACTGAGTACGTGGGTAGCAAGCTCACATTCAATTGTGACACAGAGGGAAAAGGCACGATCAGATTCACCCAGCTGGCACTCATAAAGAAGCTCACCGAAGAATATGAGGTACCCGAATTGGGGAGGTATCGAAGACACCTGCAGTAGCAGGGCAAGTGCTGGTTAAATGGGAAGGTGATGGCACGGCGTCCGCAGACCAAGTCAAGATGTACCGGTCAGCAACTGCGACATGCATGTTCATGATGCAGTGGTTGCGACCCGACATCTTCAATGCAAGGTGTGAGATCGGGCCTTATGTCTTTGAGATAGAGAGCCCCTATAGATGTATTGCCCTTTACAATGAGCCAGTAAAACATCCACAAGCTTTGAGCTAGAAATACAGATGTATTGCCCTTAACTAAATGCATGTAAAACATACATAAGCCTAAGGCTAGAAATACAGATGTGTTGCCCTTAACAAAGTACATGTAACACATACAGAAGCTTATAAATCCCATTTTGCACATAAAGCATGTGAGAGTACAAACAAGTTACCATTCATGCTCTATTATGTGGTATCAAAAATTTTCTAGGGTTGTAGACAACTCCCTAGTTAATATTGAGCCTATTTAGGCCTGATAAAAGTTCTTGTGACCCCCAAAAAGGAAAAGTCACTTGAAAATGACCAGGTGATCCCCCTTGAAGTTCCCATCTCAAGTTACCTCAAGTTGTTTCAATGCAGCTTGGTTGATTTTGGTGAGGTGGCAACCGGAGTTATGCCAGGTTCGAAATCGGGCATAGGATTTATGTACGATTGCTAGTTGGAGCTTGCGATCAGGAACCTATCCCAACAGTCTTGCAAGATTGAGCAGTATTTCCCCAAGTTATATTCAAGGGATGATGAGGAGTTGAACCCATAAAGTCCATTTCAAATTTCCAACAGCCCAAATCAAAGGAACGGTCATCATTCAGTCAAAATTGGCTTGAGCCTCCTGTGCACTACCGTAAATCTCGGTGTTGTGGTAGCCGCGGAGTATAAGATATACCCTACTTTTGAACTGCGTATATTTCGAAAACTAAGCGATTCTGGACTAAACGGATAAGATATTCCAGAAAGCTTACCGTCTTCTGAAGGTTTTGGTGTGTCACACAATAGGCAAAGTTTGTGATATCAAAAGTTATCGCAATATCTAAATAACGTCTGAAATGGTATCTTTTGACATTTGACGGTACCACAACACCGAGATATACGGTAGAGTGTACAGACAGGTTACCAGTGTTTTTCATTTGCAGTGAGGCAATCATTGTATGTGCCGCTTATGTAGATGTTATCAAGTGTGATCTAAAAATTAGTGAGTGTTGATGTTGCATGTCACACAAACACAAATCAAACACAAACTCACTACATAAGGCTCAAGCAAAGCAATTGCATACACGACTAGGTGAACATACCTGCTGGAAGTCTTTTGGTGTACCGGACAACCTGGCTTTCTAACAATGGCAGTGCCTGGATACTCAGTGAGGTAGCACTTTATCCAGTAAAGTGTCCAGAGCAAGTGGACAAAATTAACTCATGGGGGAGCACGTCAAGTGCCTCCATCGTGTGCATACAACAGCCAAAAAAATTGTGGACAATCAGACATGTTGTAGTTGTTTTAGATCACAGCGGCAATGGAATAGACATAGGCATTGGTGAGTTTGTCACTGTTCTTCAACTTATTTGATGAAGAACTGGATGCAGTTGCAGAGCCTCCAGTAGCACAAGGACCGGGAGGAGGGGGTGGGGGTCAGGGCCTGGGGCAGTTGTTGTTACATTGTAAATGGTGATTGGTCTTGTGGTGGCAATGACAATGGAAGGAGGCAACAGTGTGGACAAGGGTCAATTATTTTTTACTTTGCTGTCCTAGTGCAAGAGTAGTGAGATGCTGTGTGTGTGTGGGGGGTGCCGTACACCAAGCTGACTAATTCCTATCTTCATATTTTTTGATTTTTTTGAAAGTTAAATCAGGTTTTCCTACCTTTTTAACATACATCTTGTACTCTTTAACATATGTTTGTAAGTACAGAGCACAATAAAAAGCACAGAGTGCATCTGAAAGTACATAAATGTACTTTTGGATGTACTCTGTACTCCTTTTTATTTCTCATAGAATATATTGATTCCTACATTTCATGTACCTTCAGATGCACTTTGTACTTTCAAAAGTGAAAGTACAAAGAACATCTGAAGGTACAAAGCACATCCGAAGGTATAAAATACATCTGAAAGTATGAGGTGCACCCTTCATGCATGTGTTAATCCACTTTTGGAAACAGGCTTAAAGAAAAAGAGGAAAGTAACTGTGATGTGTTGGCAACCATTTGCAAAGGCCAAAGTTTCATTTGAGATGGCGGGTCTGCCATCCAAAATGGCACCTTCATAATTCAATAACTCCATAAAATGAGCAATCAATCACCAATCAAAGCATGGTGGAATAAAGCAGACAACACCAAGCTCCGCAAACTCATCCAGGAGAGGACCATTGATCTGTCAGAACGCCATCACTCAGCCATCAAAAAGATTCACAAGCACTGGCTGTAAAAGAACTCCACGACCTTTGCTCAACTCATGCACACCAAGTTGAGAGAGTGGGAGACAGACCAAGTATTTCGTGGAGCAAGAAGTAAGTTTTGTGCTCTGTGAGTGTCATTTTGACCTGTGTAACTCACTAACATGCCCAGACAATTTCACAGACAATGACAAAGAGTACGGCCCCAAACTCACCGGACAACAAAGACGACTGCAACAAGAACAAAGACACGGACATTGATGAAGATGAAGTGGACAACCTAGAAAAGGATGCTTCTGCCAACATACCTCCCAAGAAGGAAAGTGTCTCTCCCAAGCCATCTGCATCAAAGAAGAAGGTGGTAGATGCAGATGTCGATGAAGACATTGCTAGGCATATGACCAGGAAGTCCATAGCTGCAGTCCCCATGCCACGATCAGTCTGCCTTGACTTCAAGCTCCCATTGTCTGTGTACAGGTCCACGCAACCGGCAACTGTCAGGACTTACGTTGAGATGATGGGGTGCCAACACAATGATAACTTTTTAAAGCACGTGATCGTCTTGCCAGGTGGGATGAAGTTCTGTGTGCTTATTGGTGCCCCTTGTAGGAGAGCTTCATCAGGGCCAGCATGGGCAATGATTGGAAGTGCCACTATGTTGCATTCAATGAGCAAGTTGTCCAGCCTGTCCATCAGGTGTTCCCTGGCAACTCGGATTCCATTGACCAAAATCCAATGGTCATTGACCTTGATGAAGAGTTTGTTGAGGGCAATGTTGCCATCCTCAATGGGGACTGGAGAGTCAGGCGCACTCCAAGGGTTAAGAACCACAGGCAGTACCTCAGGCAATGGACCTTCTACCTTGAGGCAGTGAGGAGGAACCTGGTACAAGTAAGAAACCACTTTGAACTGCGTGGTCCACTTTGAACCACGAACGACCGGATTTACTATTCCTACGTACGATTGTACGCGTCATCATCAAAATTCGGGGACACGAATTGTCAGATAGTCTGACCGTACTTCGTAGAAAAAATACCATTTTCTACGGGAACCACTTTGAACCTTTTCGTGATTTTTGGCTTGTTTTGGGAGTGCTATTGCAGCTGCCTTCCGCCAAAGCTGAGGACCTGTAGAGCTGGACTTAAGCCCTTCAGATAGTCCCAAAGGGTTGTGCAATCTTGGCTGGGTGCGAGGGATTGGATAATGATGTCACAGGAGTGGTCAAAGATATCTGACATTACGTGGTTCAAAGTGGTTTCATACTTGTACAAGTACCCCAACTTGAAAGGGTTGGCTTTGGCTATGGCGACAGCGATGTTGACAGTTCTTTTTGAGGAGGAGGTTGAAAATGATATTGGTAATATACATGAATTATTCAAGGAGGATTTCATTGACTGTTATTTGTTTTTAATTTAAATAAAAGTGCTATCTAGACTATTATTATGCACATGCATATTTTTTGTATGAGTACTAGTCGTTTTCCCATGAATTGACATAAGTTGGCAACCAACAGGAGTTACAATAAGCTAAGCATACAAGCGTGTAGCTGTGGAGAAGCAGAAACGATTTATGAAGGCTTTAGAATGTCCACAGTTTATTTTATTGGTGAAAAAATACAAATGTCATCGAAATTGGTGAAATATATCTCATAATCCATAGGCTCTTATGAACTGAGATTACCAAGATATGCAGCTATATGCAGTATGGTAGAATACACTTTGTGGAGAAGCCGTGAATTTCTTGGTCGGATAGACAAACCACAATATCCCAACTACTACAGAGGTGGTGCAATAATTGCACCACCTCTGTAGAACCCCAGTATTTTTCTATGTATTTTCAAGGTGGTGCCATTATTTCACCTCCTTGTTGGCTCATTCTGATGTATAAACTTGTAGAAATGTTGTTGGCAGATTGCCCTGAAAAAGCGTTATCTCTAGGGGGAGGTTGTGAAGCTGTTCAAGATATAAAGAAAATGCTGAGAAAATAACAAGAAGGAAAAATAAAATCATGTATGCCTAGTTCTCAATCAAAATTTTGACAGTCGCACAACTAAGTGTAATGAACGTAAAATAGATTCCATCACTCCATACTCGCGTCCTTTTTCCAATCATGGCCAGACCAGTTTGAAACTTCCCCAGAACAGCTTCTGCACAAACCAACCTGACTCACTTGCCAGCGCACAACCCTCATTTCCACAGCCGTCTCATCCCCCCCCCCTTTCAACTTCATCGAAACCTCCTTTGCAACCCCATTGAAACCACCATTTTGGTGCATCCTAACCACCCCTTCTGCCGCATTGAAACCACCCATTCAATCATATTGAAACAACCCTTTTTGTCCTAATTGAAACATCCCTTTTTGTCGCATCGAAACAACCCTTCTGATCCCATGGAAACCACCCTTTTGATTGCATTGAAACCACCCTTTTTGTCTCATCAAAAAACCCCTTTTGATCCCATCCAAACCACCCATTTTACCACATCAGAACCACACATTCAATCGTATCAAAACTAGCTTTTTTCTCACTGGCATATTTCCATGTGATAAACGGATGACAAGAACCTGTTTTACAGGCAATTGTAGACATGCTGTATCCTTTGCTCCTACAGACAGAAGCAAGTTGATCTTTCCATATCCACAATCAAACTTGAGAGAAACCTGATTCATCATAGATCAAAGTGTGGGAAATCTCTTGAAAAATTTCATGCCATTATCCAGTTCTGATTCTCCCTCTACCCTTAGCTGCATCCCGAACAGGCAACCAACATGAGAATCAGCAATAGCATCAGCAACAGGTCCCTGCTTTCCAGATTTCCAATGACTGAGTGTTTTGCATTCTACATCATTTGAATTGACCCAATCAACTCATCATCCAACACTAATTCTCCACTCACTCATCCACTCTTTCTATTCATGAGAATGTTAGCAGATGGCTGAAACATTTTGTCTTCTAAAATCTCCATCTTCCTGAGCCAATTCATTTGTTGCATCCAAGTATCATCGATGCTGTCATCACCATTCCTCCCAGAAACATCGTATCCCCCAAGACGAGACAACACCACTGTGAAACGTGCAGGAGGTGTCAAGATGATCTTTTTGCTTTGTTTGAGAGGATTCATAAACAGTTTGAATGCACGTTCAGTTGAAAAACAGAATTGACTACGAATCAACCATGTTGCAATAACCTCATACAGTTCTGCAATTGTTTGCACTGGATGCTTTACCTCTAACAAGCTGTTCAGATAAATGTGCACGATTTTTTCTGTTCCGTCACTGCTGAACAGTGCCATGAAAGTGTTCGCATCATCATTGTCAAGTCCAAAATGACTGAAGTGTTTTGAAACATTATCGACCATTTCTTTGTAAGTCTCAATTAAGTTTGCTGCTGAAAACTCTTCTCCATACTCATCATCGGTGATAACTCTCCATCTAGATATGCTCTGATGACTAACTACCATTCATCCTCCATCCACAACACCACTCCTAATACCAGTAGGCATGCTACTAATCATGTTATTCCTCTGACCTAACCATCCTCCGTGCCCCCGTCCTTGACCTACTCAACCTCCACCCCTACCAGCACTCAGCACTGTTATTGACACAACCTGCTACAGCTCTCCCACTACCATCTCTTGCAAATCCAGTAGGCCTTCCTTGTCCTTGCCCATGTCCCATGTGAAGCACTCACTCTTTGCCCCCTTACACATCCAGCAATTGATCATCGTCCTGACATAGGTCAATTATCTACCCTACAGTAGTACTCTAGGGTAAACTGAAAGATACCCTTAATTTCTCAGGAGATGAGGGATATCTCCCAATAATGGCAAGAACCAACAAATAGCAAGAAAAGGTTCACTACCCAGAAATACCATTTGGGGCATAATGCTTTATGTCATCAACTAATGACATAAAGACATACCATATCTGTGTAGGATCCTACACAGTTTCATTTTGTGCAATGAAGCATATTTGCTTCATTGCTGCTTGTTACTAGCAGACAACTTAACCATAAAAATCAGTCTACAACAACGTATCTACCGTTTACTACATAATATAAAAATTTCATCATAACGGCTTAGGTCACTATGAATTGATAGCCTTCGCGCGACCAGGATCATCTGGACATCATTCCACCATCCATCATCCATATCAGGTATGTGTTGACCATGGTAGGTTCGTCTGTCTGTCCCGTTGTTGCTCGAAGCCGTACACTACCTGTGGTATGTTAGGCATAGTGCAATTTGTGCTGCTTGACTCCCAGAGTATGGCCATAGCCACAGCTGAGCCCCAAGTCACGTACTCAGCCAGTTGAAGTGAGTTTCACTCACAGGCCGGCACAAGTTTTTTAACACGTAGCCATGAACAATTGCCCTTTACGTCAGTGAGGAAGTGATCCCACTTGATGCGAGTATACTCCGCTTTGTTAGCAGAGTACGCATTTAGCACAAAGTGCATTTGCAGTAAAAAAAGACCACTCGTGACGTATTATACGCACCAGTGGCAATATAGCTTACTTGCCTAGTAGCTTGTAGCTCCCCTCACTAAGTGAGGAGGCAATAAACATAAATGCCTTGGTTTATTTTTTTCTCCAAAAGAGCAATATGTGTGTATTCTATTTTTAGAAATAGAAACACGATTAGACTTATAATTCATCCGTACCCATGTTGATATGCATATGCCTTGACATCACGAAGTACTACGTACTTGAAGCCAAATAGGCAGTACAAAAATAAATCTTCTAGGGCCTAATTTGACCCTATGAAGTCTTGAATGGCCTCAAAGGCCTAAAGAGCTTGTTCGTGACCCCCAGAGGTTTCGGTCACTTGAAAGACTCGCGATACCCCTGGAAGTTCGCAGTTCTCAAGTTTCAAAAGTGTCAGACAATCCTCAAGGGAAAATGCATTCATGCAGGACTTTGTCCAACGATCGTGGATCAGCCCCATTCATAAGGGAGCGCGTCACAGCACAGCTCATTTCACAAATCGTTTCGCAACACAGCCCTCGCGATCACGATCTGAAAAAAAGACCACAACATATCATGTGTCCTAGACTCATAGGGCCTAGCCCATGAGTGCGAAGGACCAGCCTAGGAGAGAACATTGTTCTACTCCGCATAAAGGCATTGGAGCGCAATATATTGCCCTATCCCGGTCAAAACGTCAGAGCGACGCGGAGTAACATCTCCAAGTCCCAGAACGCATGGGGGCGCAAGAAGGACCCATAAATCGACCACGTGTTGTGCCCTAGAAATACTTAAAGCAAAATTCTCACGAATTTCTGATTTGCGCCAGAATGCTTTTGCGGTTTTTGTCAGGAAAACACGCAACTTGTTGATTTCTTTCTGAAATCCAAGCAAAAAGGAGAGAAACGTCCACAAATCAAAAATGATTAAAGTGAGATAATTGCCGAACTGTCGGACCCCAAACTGTCGGGTACCTTTCTCAATAGTGAGACCACTTCCTCCATTTTCACAAATATAAGCTACTAAGCTGAGCAAAAAAGTGCACATCCTCTGGTCCGAGGAAAATAGAATTCAGAGCCCCAAACAAATGTTCGGGATTATTTAGTTTTAAATTAAATAGCTCGTTCGAGGCAAAAATCTTAATCAGAATTCTACCGTCAAGTTCAAATAACCTGACATTCAAAAACCTTGTTAAATGTAAAAATAAGACAAAAATGCCTAGAAAAACTGAAGGGGGTCTCACCTACTCAGGGCTAGTAGCAACAATCGTGGGTTTTCCATGTGCCTCACAAGCACATACAACGGAATCAATGATGGCCATGTGGTTCTGAATAGAACTTACTTGGAAAATATGATAGTCTCCAAAGGCTAGCATGGAAGACCACCTTAAACAAGGTTAGGATGGACTTACCAAGCAGCGAGTAATGGTTTGATCAACAAACCACAACACCTCTGCACAAAGACAACAAGGGCTTAATAGCAGACCCAAAGTCTTATCATGGCAAAAGCAACATGCTTACAAGCAGTTAAACTTGCTAAACATTTGCCTATACAAGGAACTCACATGTCACTGGGTGTTCCAGTACAAGGGAGAACCTTAGGCAAGACAATATGATTGTCTCATCTCACTCACAACTAGGATTGTAGAGGAGGAGGTACGATGTCACCAAAAAGCCACTACCATGGCCCATGAGACAAGGTACACAAAAGGGAGACACATATATGTTAGACATTTGTTACTGCAACAAGTCTAGAGCATCACCAACTCAGGTTGGGGCTGCTCGCATTCTAGTACAGCTTGCTGAACATAGGGTGCATACACACAGAATAAAATAAGATAAAATCCTTGACCATGATAAACATTATTGGATATGCAAAATAACTGTGTCTTACTAGATAATGATCTCACTGAGACTCAATGACTAGTACTTGATTCTCTTAGGAGAACTTCTGACGGTTTACCTTCAGAGTTATCCATGGAGAACACATATAGTATCCATAAGTAGGGACTCATAGAGTCACCGAAACACGTGGGTCTTTTTTGCTAAAGACAACGGGATAACCATAGGTAGTGCACATACATGTTGCACAACAAACCACAAAACAAGCCTCATAATCATATGAGCACAACAACACAAAGGATCCACAACCTTTGTTCTTGCAAAACCACAGCAAATAGAATCGTGAGTATTCCAAGTAAAACAGGAATAACATCTCACACACAGGATAAGTCAAACATGAACATCTCTATTGAGAGACATGTAGCACCTTGTTGGCATGCGATGCAAAACAAATGCAACACAAGCAGCTATACACTGAAATGTAGCATCGCTTAACTAGCTAAGACAAATCCATAGAGAAAACAACTATTACGTTGTCAACATCAAGGAACGTTCAGGTCTCCAAGATGTTTGCTGTGAAGTCACAATATGGTTCCATAAACCATAAGATATTAGTCAACAACTGTCTTTTAAAATAAAATAAAAAGGCATGGACATGCACATTTAGCTATGCTGCAATGTCATTACCACCAACAAAAGAGTTCTACATGTACAGACCTCCCTCGAGGACCCTTGCAAACGATACAAAAGGATGTCATAACAATGAATCCGTACTCTTCATGGTACAAAAAGACATAGACATTGATGTTTGGACCTTCCAATGATTCAAGTCAATACATTAAGTATGACTTGACATTGTTCACTTGCTGGTACGTGACCCTTTGGGCAACTATTCCCATGGATACATAGGGGTGATAGAGCAAATAAAGGACAAATTCTCACACCAAGGATGTATGAGAGAAGTAACAGAATATCGTACTATCAGCACCTTCGTACCTAGACCTGGTTAAATATCCACATTGTACACACATTGTAACAATTAAGGTGTAGTTTCTACACTACACTTTCGGACCATATGTATTTCATTTGGATTCCCAGTGTAAGTCAACCGGAGTCTTCAATAATTAAAACCCAAAAAGTGAATAATTAACTAGAGATCAAGCAGATGCTTGGCCTGCTGACACATCATGGTCTTGTCAGCAGCTTCTAGTGGCATGGCATTTTCCTAAACAAACACTCAGATGCCATTCACTCATACCTACTATGTGACCTAAGCCGGAAGTAGTCGAAAAGTAATCGTAGGTAAAGAAGTAGAAAAAGGTGTTCCAGTTGATTGGAGATTATTTTTATGAGCTATAAAATAGATCAACAAATGAGGATTGCCCAATGGTGATCCTCTCGAATTTATCATGTCAATCTTGGAATTGACATGTCTTCTCTTGGAACTGCTGTATCCAAGATTCCAACTTGCTTGTAATATCTTGGAACTGCTGTATCCAAGATTCCAACTTGCTTGTACTATCTTGGAACTGCTGTATCCAAGATTCCCATTTGCCAGTTGAGCAGTTGAACCCTTTCAACTATACTTGACAAGTATGTACCACTTAACTCATTGTTTCTGAGAAGGCCATGAGTTGAACTGTTGTGTACTTCCCCTCTTCAGTGGGAATAGTATTTATGCCTATGGCCTGAAATTGGGGCCTGGTTGGCTCAGGGGTACCAGTAGGTATCCTTGGCTCATGTCACTTGCCCCCACGAATGGAGCAATAAAGTGTCAATGCACACAAAAATATAAAACCTCCTGAGGAAAAAGTAACCGCGAGGAGGAAAAAAAGATGGTGTAGCATATGACAAAGCGTAAGTCTTATGAGGAGAGGAGGGGATAATGCACAGAGGTTATTTTAGTCAAAATATGGTGTAACTCTCCTGATGTTTAATCGTTCCGATTTAGTTCCGCGTTGAACCCTTATGGTGCCATTCGTATGAACTGACGTGATGGTCCAAGGATCACTTTCATACCGGCTTTCTGTTTTGCGGAGGATACCGTCTTTTCGCAGCAGTACTTTGTCACTGGGCTGGTAGTCCCAGCCGATGCGGGAGGCGTTTTCCCGGCTTGTGTTTTTATCTGTTTGTCTTTGTCTATATTCCCCTATTTTTGACCAGTCAGCGATGTAGGGGATGTCAAACAACATGTCCCTTCCAAAGATAGCTGCTCCTGTGAGGTTTTTAGTCCTGTGTGATATGAAGAGCGAACGGCCCATGCGGCATTGTGAGAAAGTCAGCAATGTCACTCTTGCTGATTGTATCGGCCATGTCTAAGTCAGCTGTGTGCGCCATGATTGTTTGATGCACCCGCTTGAGTATTGCGCTCGCTTGTGGGTTTCTGACACTGGTTGGCTTACGCTTCAGACCATATGAATCACAGAGGGTCTCAAAGTGAAGTTTAAACTCACTTCCGTTGTCGTAGATAATGTATTGACTACGTGGGTAACGGCTAAACCAGGTCCTATATATTATATTACCTACTGTTGCTGACGTCTTGTCAAAGTAGGGTTGTTGTTCTTGGACATGTGTGTCATTGCTCCTTTACCCCTGTGTACCCGTGGGAATATCAATCTCCTGGAGCTGTGATACCGGCAACTCTTCAATTTCGAACCAGCTTGTTGCGGGATCGATCATTGTGACGCACATGAAGTCAATTTGTGTCTTGTCCTTGCCCTTGAGGGTGTACGGTCCTATGAGGTCCACACATGATGCCTCCCATGGGTTGGGGATTGCAAGTTTTGTTGGCAGTTTCCCCTATTTTAATTGCCTGCGCTTGTTCACCTGGCAACTGTGACACTTTTTGACATGTGATTGGACTGTCGTTCTTAGACCTTTCCAATACATCGACAGACGAAAAGTTTCTTCAAGACGTTTGGTCCCGGGGTGTTGTAGGTAGTGATGGAACCACCCTATGGCATGGTGTTGGAGGCTTTTTGGAATAACAATTTTGCCGTCCTTACAGAGTACTTTAATATTCTCAACTAAGTGAGTTGAGTAGCCTTTGTGCAAGAGGCTTGCGTCTTCTTGTTGTGCCTCCGCTATCTCTCTGGTTGTGAGTGGGTAGATGGAGTCCTCTTCGTTGTGATTAGCAAACACCTGGTTCATGGATTCTTCGGTGGTTGCTAGGGATGATTTCGGTTGTGCCGTATTATGGTAACACCAGCATTGTGCGAAAGTCATCCAGGTTGACCTGTCATCTGTGACGGGTCCATAATCCAGTCGTGAGATGGCATCCGCAACTGTATTGTGGATGCCCTTGATGTACACGACGGTGGGGCCATACTCTTCTAAGAGTAATCTCCAGCGGTACACTCGATCAGAGGTCAGACCTAGAGCATCCTGCATTAGATTTTTGTGGTCAGTGTAGACCGTAATCTGTTGTCCCCAAAGCATGCCTTTGAACTCTTTCAGTGTTTCTACTATGGCCAGTAGTTCTTGTTTGGTCACGCTATATTTTTGCTGCGCCTGACTCAGTTTCCTACTGAAGAATGCCGGCGGCCTGTTGTTTTGAGTAATTACGGCACCCAATTGAAATTTGGAGCTATCTGTGTATATCTCAAATCCCTGCGAGTAGTCAGGGTAGGCCAAGGTAACATCGCAAGCGATTGTTGCCTTTACAGTGTCGAATGCTTGCTGATGGATGTCATCCCAATGCCACGGCTTTTTCTTAGTTCTGTTAGCCTTTGTGACTTTGGTATGTCCACACTCCCCAACTAAATTGGTAAGTGGTGCAAGTATTTCACTGTGTCTCGCCCAAATATCCCTGTAGTACTGGACCATGCCCAGAAATCTACGGAGTTGTATAACATTTTGTTGCGGTGTTAATGCAAGGATTGCCTGTACCTTCTTTGGTTGTGGCTTTATACCATCTCTGGATAACACATATCCTAGGTATTCTGTCTCCACGGCACAGAAAGATGACTTGCGTGCATTCACTGTCAAGCCTGCGTCTCGCAACCTGATGAAAACCCATCTTAGTTTATTAAGGTGGTCTTCCAAGCCACCCTTGCTGATGCATAATAAGTCATCAAGGTAAGTTCGGACGAACTCAAGGGTTGCCATTAGCTCAGACATCTTAGCTTGGAAGATGTCGGGAGAACATGCAACACCCATTGGTAACCGTAGGTAAGAGTACTTACCCCACAGAAAGATAATGGTGCATATTTTGGACGCATCTGGATCCAACCTAATGGTGTAGTAGCCCATGTTGAGATCAAGGGCTGTGGCATATGTAAAGCCTTCTAGTTCTTGTAGAACAGTGCTGATTTTAGGAATAGGAAACGGTTTTATCACTATACGTTTATTTACTTCCCTAAAATCACTGACAACCCATACGGTGTTGTCCTTTTTTGGTATAATGAATGTGGGTGATGCCCATTCAGAATCATCTTGCCATTTGAGTACCCCTAAGTCACATAGCCTCTGTACCTCCCTTTTGGTGATTTCTACGTGCTTCTTGGGTATGGGAAAAGGCCGGCCATGATATGGCTGTGAGGAAGGACTGGAGGGAGACCGGCTTACAATCCCAGTCACCTAGTTTCCCGCTAAATAGCTCCTCAAATTCTTGTACAAGCTCCAGTAACTTTGTTTGTTTTGGGACACTGAGGTGTGTGCAGTTGTCTTTGACAATTGCCCCGAGATCCGCTTTTTCATATTTAGCGTCTAGTATATGTATGAGGCGTTTTGTTGCCTCGAGTGTACTTTGGGGTTCTTTGGACATGTCTTGGTAGATGCTATTATTCATAGTCCAAGCCCGTTTAACTGTCGCTCTCGTTTTTAGTTTATTGAGGTCTCTCATTGGCAGTGAGATGTCATCTACTGTTATTTCCTTTGTCCGAAAGTCTAGGACAATTCCTAACTCTTTCAAGGTATTACTACCAAGAATGAGGTCAAACCCTGGTTTGGTCATGCTATTCTCATCGTATTCCACAACATCTGGTTGTAGAAAATACTCCTTACTTCTGGAGTACTCAAAGAATTCAACTCTGATCTTCCCCCTTCCAGTTGTCTGGAAACTCCCATTTGACGTATGCCAAGACTTTGGCACCTGCCTAGTCAGGTAGGGAAAAGGTTTGTCTTTTCCTTTTGGTAGGAAAATAAGGTCCCCATCAGACCCAGAGTCCAGTAGGACTTTGATTTTGTTACTGGGGCGACTCCTCAGAGGTTGTTTGTATGCTCTGGGGGTTTTTACTTTCAGTCGCTGGTTCCATGATGGCTATTAGTGCCGTAACACCGAGGCGGTCCTTGGTGTGGGGTGCAACCTCTTGTTTTGGTTGCTTGAGACTATGGTTTGCACTGGGAGTCATAATAATATCCTCAGTGGCTTTTGTTTTACTACTAACATTGTTTTTGTCGTAAGATTTTTTTGAAATATTTGAGGTCGTAGTCTCTAAGTTGTCTCAAATTTTTAATTCAGATTTTTTATTTTGGAACAAGATTTTCTTGACGTCTTCTCTTTGGTGACAGTCAATTTACTTATTTTACTTTTATTAGTTTGGATAGCTTTACTCGGACTGGGTTTAGTATAACAGTCAACTGCAGTATTTAGTTTACGTTTCTTACAAGTATGTAATTCCCCAGTGCTATCCGACCCGCGCCTTCAAGAACTTTCGTCGGAGTCGCTGTCGCTTTCTGAGTCATTGGTGCCGCGTTTCTTGTGCTTGCTAGACTTTTTGCGCAGTGCTTTCTTCAACTCCACCCGGACTATCTGTGCGAAGTTCTCACCCTCTGGCTTCCTTTCCTTTGAATGGGGCTTACCTGCACCCCCATTCTTCTTGATCGGAGTACCGTCTTTGTTATAACGGCGGCAGTCACGGGTGTTGTGACTTTTGTGCGGCCCCTCACGCTTCTTGCATAGCACACAGTGCTTGTCAGTCCAGCCCACCTTTTCGGTCCAGCCCACCTTCTTGGGCTTCTTGGGGATGCGGGAGTCAATCGACTCCATCTTGCGCTAATGATCAGCCCCCTTTGCTTTGTTCGTGCTTGAAGGCTTTGCATCGAGTTCCGCGTTATTCTCGATGTTCTCTAGGACCAAGAGAAGGGCCCTAGTGCTGACCGGAGTGAAGTTGTATTGGGTCTGCCACTTGACCGGACACATGCGTAACAAGTGAGTCGCGAGGTCGGCGTCATCCAAGGGCAATACCTTCTTGGTAGCCTGATTAGCCTTTGGGCTGTAGTACAGGCAGGGCAATGTCTCAAGGGAGCTGTTCTACTCGGACAAAAAACTGACGTATCGAGACCCTGTTGGGCTTCTTCAACGTGTTCGTGATATAGTACTTGAGGGCCTCACCCGCATCGTGACAGAACACCTGCAACAGGTGGAACATGACGCACTCTTCATGGAACGAGTCCCAAGTCTTCGTGGGAGTCTCCGTGTGCGGTACTCCCTTGATGTCTTCCCAAGGAGCGCGAGTCACTTGGGCCTTGATGATCTTTTCCCAAGGCTGACGGGCCTCGTTGGAGAGGAGGTTTCCATACAGCTTGAAGGGCTTTGCTCCTGCTGTTGTGACGGGGAGCTTTGCGGCGTCTAGAGCCTTTAGGGCCTTGTCGTATAAGGCCTTAGCTTCAGCCAGGGCAGGTGGTACAGCCTCGGCGGTAGTACCAGAAGCATCTCCTTTATTGCCCTTCTTCTTTTCCTCAGAGTTACGCATCTGCGTATACTCCTCCTTCGCGATCTCTGCATCAAGCTTGGCTGTTTTAACGGCCTTCTCCGCATCGGCGAAGCTCGTGTCAAGCCCCATGTGCTTGCACGCGTGAATGGTGGAGCGTACATGCAGTAGAAACGCTCGGGAGTCCCGGACGCCCATACTGCCACCTTTAGCTAATTCCCCGTGTTGGGAAGAGTCAACTTGAAGTAGGTGGTCTTTTTGGTCTTCTCAAGGGCATCCTGCACGGGATCCTGCTCGGGAATGTAGCATATGGGGGAATTCTTTCCTCCGATGCCATGTTCGCACTCAATCCACTTGAGCCCTTTGGGAAATGCTTTCACGGAGGACATGGCGCGTAGTTTCTCTCCTAGACTAGTCCCTAAAAAAAGTTTCTTGTAAGAACTCCTTGGAGGGCTGAGGAAGAAGTCGCTCGCATGGTGGTGCGTGATGAACGTAGTACTCTGCATGATGAAAATTTGTTTTTCTTGACCGCCTGTGGGTCGTTGGGAGAGCCTTCGTGGTGTGGTAGTGCAATGAACTTACCAAGTTCGGCTATCGTACGATAGTGACCTAAGCTGGAAGTAGTTGAAAAGTAATCGTAGGTAAAGAAGTAGAAAAGGTGTTCCAGTTGATTGGAGATTATTTTTATGAGCTATAAAATTTCAACAAATGAGGATTGCCCAATGGTGATCCTCTCGAATTTATCATGTCAATCTTGGAATTGACATGTCTTCTCTTGGAACTGCTGTATCCAAGATTCCAACTTGCTTGTACTATCTTGGAACTGCTGTATCCAAGATTCCAACTTGCTTGTACTATCTTGGAACTGCTGTATCCAAGATTCCAACTTGCTTGTACTATCTTGGAACTGCTGTATCCAAGATTCCCATTGCCAGTTGAGCAGTTGAACCCTTTCAACTATACTTGACAAGTATGTACCACTTAACTCATTGTTTCTGAGAAGGCCATGAGTTGAACTGTTGTGTACTTCCCCTCTTCAGTGGGAATAGTATTTATGCCTATGGCCTGAAATTGGGGCCTGGTTGGCTCAGGGGTACCAGTAGGTATCCTTGGCTCATGTCACTTTGCAGTGCCTATCACCTCAATGTAGTGTAGCAATCATAAGATGGAATTGTTGTTCGGCAATCCACTTTTGCACACACATACAAAATGAACAGGAGACACCAGGCAACACCAAACCGACCCAACTTGATCCTCATCAAAGTTAGGTCACATGGTCAGTGAAAGCAATGCTTAGTATACAAAGGTCTTTTACCCCGCACAAATATTCAGTCTGTACAGCTGTGATAATTGGACTATCACAAAAGTTATACGATAAGACAATCAGGGTTTCACGCAGAAGTAAGTCATATACATTTGGCTTAGGAGAGTACAAAAACACCAGCTTTATCACAAGCCATTCCAAAATCTCCCTCTCCACAAGAACTTACACTTCATATAGTACATACAATAATATGTATGTAAAAATGTCACAGGCAGCTTGCACATTTTTAACCTCAACCAGACAGAGGTTTTACTTTTCCGCGAGCCACGCTGATTCTCCAATCATGGGGACGAGTGACATAGGCCAATTATCTACCCTACAGTAGTACTCTAGGGTAAACTGAAAGATACCCTCGATTTCTCAGGAGATGAGGGATATCTCCCAATAATGGCAAGAACCAACAAATAGCAAGAAAAGGTTCACTACCCAGAAATACCATTTGGGGCATAATGCTTTATGTCATCAACTAATGACATAAAGACATACCATATCTGTGTAGGATCCTTCACAGTTTCATTTTGTGCAATGAAGCATATTTGCTTCATTGCTGCTTGTTACTAGCAGACAACTTAACCATAAAAATCAGTCTACAACAACGTATCTACCATTTACTACATAATATAAAAATTACATCGAAACGGCATAGGTCGCGTCCACTCATCTGCGCAGCACTCCCTCCTCTGATGTTATCTCCATCTGCTCTGCCTTGAGTATTAGAAACATCAGACATCACTGTAGTTGATGCATGATCACCATCTTCAACATTAATTGACACTGCAGTCTCACTAGTGCCAGGAATGTTGCTCATCTGGATAATTATAACTTATTGTCGCAGGAGCACCAGAACATTTTTAATAGGGAGATGGCAAAGATTGTGTTGGTAAATGATGTAATCCCAGTAGTGCCATGCAAACAGTGATGTGCACATGCCAAAATTCAGGTGGTGCTGGGAAGTGACGCAATAAATTTATTAGAATAAATGTTAGAACGATTTAAAATTATCGGTACAAATGTATAGCAACAGATTTTCTGTTCAGAATAGTCCAGAAAATAAGTTTCTCACAAATTTGTCTGTTATTCTTCTGTTTACATACATGGGAATATTTCTAGCAGCCGCTGCAAGATTTTTCGTAGTGAGCTAGACAGAATGCAATTTGTAGAAAGAGAGGAAGTCATAGGTATAAAAATAAAGTTGCTTGTCAGCGCTTAGTTGCAAATGGGTGCGTTCGCCTCATGTGCGCTGCGCACGCGGTCGTACCCATTTTTGAAATAAGATATAATTCTAAAGGTAAACAGACATCAAAGCATGATGATTACCCATGTGAGTCAACCCAAAAACTAAATTATTTACAGGTAAATTTGCCTCAGATTATTGTGGAAGTACCTGTTGTGGCAAAAAGTGAAAAAACTGTCTCGCTGAAGGAGAAGGAGGAGGAGAGGGAGGAGAGGGAGAAAGAGGAGAAGGAGAAGGAGAAGGAGGAGGAGGAGAAGGAGGAGAAGGAGGACAAGGAGGAGAAGGAGGAGAAGGAGAAAAGGGGCTCAGTTTCGAATACAACCATGATTTTGAAAAAATCTTGATTACGAAATGGGTGGGGTGCGATAATTGCAGCACAAAAAAGTAGTGGGTTTGCGCAAAATTTGTGGTGCAATTATGGCACCACCTCTGGTAGTTGTGATATGGACAAAAATTGCTATTGCGAGGCTTTTACTGGCTTGTGACCTTTTGTGACGGATTCCCAATGCTTTTCGCAGGCTTTCTTGTCCCAACTTGAGGAAACGGTCAATGGACATCCCAATCAGAACTCACCGCCGCAACGTGACGGCTCGATCCAGCCAAGCCAAAATGACCGAAAACGACCACTTGGCAACGAAAAACAACTCCAGGCCACCACGATCCCCACTGAAACGAGTGTTTGGGGGAAAGCGATCGAGTTCGGCCCCCGCCCGCATCGGAAGAAGGCACTTACTTGTGGAGGATCATTACCTCGTGGATCCAGTGGACAAGCGCTTGCTGCCTGGTTTGCCGGTGACCGATGAAGATTGGGCGCGAGACATGCACGATTTTTTCAACTTAGTGGCTCTGGTGAGGTATTGACATTACACGGTTTCATGCCTGTGGTGGTTCCTGTCGTGCTTACTCGCTTAATGCCCCCTCTTCACTTGCACGGATCATCGGGTAGGTCCCTGTTGTTGTCCTAAATTTTATGAATTGGAACTGGGTAAGTCCGTTATTGTCCCTCAAAATATCTCATGGCAACAGTTTTCAACTCACATCGCATTCAACAACTGCTCAAACAGGACATTCTTTTCGACCCAAGGAGTAAGAAAAATATTCAACAAGCTTGGAGTGGCGATTGGTTCTCACCTTTTTTCGCAGTAGTGATTGGATACTTTGTTGCGGACTTAATATGGGTCATTTTGATTCCCAAATGTGTCAAGAGCCCGGTAAGCAGTACTGCTGTTGCCTGTTGGGTATCACAATCCTGTTTTCTAAGGTTTTTCCCCCTATGTATTTATTAGGGTGTCATCATCCAACATCACATTGCAACATTAATATACTTAGTCATACCGTACCTTTTCCGAGAGGATGGTTGGTTGATGGGGGCGTGCCTTAGTGTAGAAATCAACACTTGGCTTTTAATAGCGCGACGTGTTTTCAACAAACAGGGTTTTCCCCCGTGGGTAGGTCACTCATGCTCTTATTTCGAAAATACATTTAGACTGGGGCGTATCATCTGAACTGCAACCACACTCCTCTTCCAGGTCATTGACTTGCCACCTTTTGTTAGCATTCGTATTAAGCTGATTTCAGTCCTTTTTTATGTGACATGGATCTCCATAAGATGTTTCCTCTACCCTATTATAATGAAGATATTGCTTGAACTTTGGTGGAAGCAATGGAAGCAGACAGGGATGGTGCTATATAGCCGTTATACAGTTGGAATTGTTTTACATTCCATTTTTTGTATTCTTAACTTCAAGTGGACGTTCGACCTTTTCGCAAGTAAGCTGCGGGCGTGGAAACTTGGTAAGGAAGCTAAGGTAGAGAAGGGTCTCTAGAGGGTGTTGAAACTGCCCTCGGCTAAAAAAAGTGTTACGGTAACATTGGTCTTTTGGATAGGCCGTAAGAGAGGGAAAACAACTTCTTTAAAGTAGCAGACTCTAGGAGCTCCATGTCCGTTCGAAGCCAGACAGAACGAGGTCCGAAGGTTTGTTGAGGATTTTAGGTGGCTTAGATATAAGAATAAGCAGATCAACAACTGATGGTAGCGATAAAACGAGACTCGTGGTTCTGCCTGTTGGTGACAAAATGTCTAGTTGCACCAAGTCAATCTTAGAAACCGTCTTATAATCGATTACAATATACATTAAGTAGGAAATGTTTTGGTGCATTGCTTGCTCATTACAGGAAAACAGATAACGACGACACCAACATGAAGGAGAATTCCTCTGTTCAATAATGTTAGCCCTAATTTGTGTTGAATGTAATAGTGTCCAGCCATACTTGACCTAAATGGCCATCAGGCTTCGGTATTGTTGAAATATCTTCGTCCGGAATGGCACCGGGATTTTTCACCAGCTCAAACGTAACCTCACGCTTCCCAGGTTGAATCTGGATGTCTGCTGTTACCCAGTTTGTCTCTACATTAGAATACGAGTACACGATGACGTCATCAACAAGCACATTGACGATATCAAATGGCCCAGCGACTGAAGGTAAAATCCAATATGTCATAGTACCTCCTTGCTCAGTGATTATATCAATGCTGAGTCTTGCATCACCAGATGATGCAGGAATATCTGACGAGGAGACAGTCGCAGAGTACGATCCATCTTGTTTGTTAGTGTCTGTTATCGTCCAGTCAGCATCACCTGATAAGATCCAGTTATTAGTTGTGAAATCTTGAGTCTCCCAATCTTCCACGAACGATTGTGTGGATGGCAAAAGGGCTACATTGTCTAACCAAGCTTCCCCAACTCGGTATGGGGGAGGGGGGACAGAACTAATAACATCGTCAGGGGCTCCAGCAGGATTGTTGGCATATCGCCATGACACTACGTGATCTCCGCTAGATATAATGGCTCCAGCTTGCGTCCAGTTCGCATCAGGGGTTGCAAGTGGCGTCAAGAAACTTCCATCCACCCAAAGCTCAAAAGACTCGAAAGGCATTGCCACAGGGGCATTGAAGTAGAACTGAATAAATCCTGCTTCCTCCAATGACACAGCCAAATCAAGTTGGGAAAAATCTCCACTATTTGGGATGTCTGCGGTTTTGACGTTGGCAGAAAACAAACCCTCGTACGGAAGCGATTCATCAACATTCCAAGCTTGCTCTCCGGATACTGTCCAATTTAATGCTGCGAAATCTCCGCTTTCGAAACCATCAAATAGAAGAACGTTTCTTGGTAGCGTGGGAGTGCTTGATGCAACTGTTGGCGTGGGGCTCGCAATAAGTGAAGATGGACTCTTACTGGGTACATAAGAAGGATAGTAGGTCGGTTCGTTGGATCTCCTCGGCCCATTATTTGCTAACGTAGGAGTTGAAGTCGTTCTAGGTGGAATTGTAGGCGCATTCCCAACCACTGGGGGCGGAGACGATGACACAGGAGGAAGCGACGTCCCTCCAGATGACGCCTGGAGATCAAAGCCAAATGGTTAGATATGCCACAAAGTCTAACAAGAAATATGATGAAATAGTACATTGATCTGCCGTAGAATAGTTGGCACTTACTGTAGTAGGCGAAACTGTGACTCCAAGAGGTATGAAAAAGACGTCATCGATGTACACAGCTCCAATGTGATCAGGGGACACTGGTGGTAACTCCTGAAGACCCAACGGATTTGACATGTAAGAGAACAAAACAATATGCTGTCCCGGAGGGACGGGTATACGTAACTGCTGCCAGACTGGATTTTCTGGTAACTTTCCTTGAAATTCTCCGTCCACGTAGTATGAACACTCATCGATCGGGAGCTCAATGCCAGGTAGAACTGAAAGAACTAATGATCCATCGGGCCAGTCTGAATTTGTTATGAAAGTCAAGTTGGAATTTTGCGGTGTGATGTCAGCCAAGTCAAGAGTGCCACTCTTGATGGAGTACGTGCCACTTCTCACGCGTTCAGTGTCGATCGTCCAAGGCGCATCGCCATCAGTAAACCAAGGAGCTATGGGGAATTCACCTCCTTCGAAGCCTTCGAAATACAGCGATCCTGGTGGGCCGGTTTCATTTGAGGCTACAGTGGGAACCAGCGATGATGTCCCATTTGAGACTGTTGGAACCTGAGATGTTGTTACATTTGTCACCGTAGGTACAAACGACGAAGAAATATTAGCGATCGTAGGCACGAACGATGACGTTCCGTTTGCGATCGTAGGCACGAGAGATGAAGAAGCGGGCGGAAGGGTAGACACTACTGGAGGAAGCGTAGGTAGTGCTATTGCCATCGGAGGAAGAGTAGGGACAACTGGAGGAGGCGTCGTACCAGGTGGAAGTGTAGGTAATGTCGCAGTCATTGGAGGAAGAGTTGGCACAACAGGAGGAGGCGTCGTGCCAGGTGGAAGTGTAGGCAATGTCACAGTCACTGGAGGGAGAGTTGGCAAGACAGGAGGAGGCGTCGAACCGGGTGGCAATGACGTCGTTCCTCCGGTTGAGGCCTGGAAGTGGCAAAATAACGAAAGGTTAGGTGTTATACAGGACCATGCGACAGCAGCAACTAGAGCACAGAGATGAAGACAAACAAAATCGTTGGTGCGTAGTGCTTCGTATCAGCCACATAATCCCTCAACAACTTTGCTGAACAAAACTTCAGTGTACACTTACTGTTGTGGGAGAAACTGTGACTCCGAAAGGTAAATAAAAGACGTCATCGATATAGACAGCTCCGATATGATCAGGAGATGCTGGTGGTAACTCCTCAAGACCCAATGGGTTCGACTTGTAAGAAAACAAGACAGTGTGTTCCCCAGGAGGAAGTGGTATACGTAACGACTCCCATTCAGTTTTGCCGGTGAGTTGACCTCGGAAATCTCCATCTACAAAATATATGAAGTCATCAATTGGGAGCTGTACTCCCGCTAGGACCGAGAGAACTAATGATCCATCAGGCCAGTCGGCACTGGTGGTAAAAGTTACATTGGAATTTTTCGGTGTGATATCAAGCAAGTCCAGATCTCCACTTTTGATGGAGTACGTGCCACTCCTCACGCGTTCAGTGTCGATTGCCCAAGGCGCATCGCCTTCCGTAGTAAACGGAGGAATAGGAAATTGGCCTCCTTCGAAGCCTTGGAAATACAACGATCCTGGTGGGCCGGTTTCATTTGAGACTACAGTGGGAACCAGCGATGACGTTACGTTTAAGACTGTTGGAACCTGAGACGTCGTAATATTGGCGGCTGTAGGCACAAATGACGAAGAAATATTCGCAATCGTGGGCACGAACGATGATGTTCCGTTTGCGATCGTAGGCACCAAGGATGAAGAAATGGGCGAAAGGCTAGACACCACTGGAGGCAGCGTAGGTAGTGCTGCTGCCATCGGAGGAAGAGTTGGCACGATAGGAGGAGGTGTCAACCCAGGTGGAAGTGTAGGCAATGTCGAATTCACTGGAGGAAGAGTGGGCACAACAGGAGGAGGCGTCGTACCAGGTGGAAGTGTAGGCAATGTTGCATTCACTGGAGGAAGAGTTGGCACAGCAGGAGGAGGCGTCAATCCGGGTGGAAGTGTAGGCACTGCGGCAGTCATTGGAGGGAGAGTTGGCAAAGCGGGAGGAAGACTAGGAACAACCGGAGGGAGTGTAGCATTCGTTGGGGGTAAAGTTGGCACCACGGGAGGAAAACTAGGAACCACTGGGGGTAGTGTAGGAAGTGTTGCATTCGTAGGAGACAGAGTTGGCACTGTAGCATTTGTTGGAGGTAGAGTTGGCACAACAGGAGGAGGCGTCATACCAGGTGGAAGTGTAGGTAATGTCGCATTCAATGGAGGAAGAGTTGGCACGACAGGCGGAAGCGTCGAAGCAGGTGGAAGTGTTGACACTGTAGGAGGCATGACGATGACAGGGGACTGAGAAACTCCGGTACTAACTGGGCTGTCGCTTGGAAAATACGTCGGTGTTTCGGAAAGTATCGAAGCGGGCGCCACGCTAGCCGATACACTTGTCGTCGGTGGTGGCGTAACGACAGCTCCTGGAGGTGCGGTTGGAATTCCGATAGCTGGACTCTTGCTCGGAATATAAGAAGGGTAGTAAGTTGGCCCTCCCGTTCTACCAGGCAATTCTCCTGAATCGGAAGGGCGTTGCGTCGACGTCATTGGTGGTAGGGTCGTTACAGTTGGTTTGGTCGAAACAACGGGAAGTCGAGTGGGCAGACCTGCAGTTCCTGCTGGTGACTCTGTTGGAATAGCTGGCGGCATCGAAGGAAGGACAGTTGACGGCGTTTCCACGGGTGAAGGTGTGGGCAACCACGAAACGATCACCGGATAAGGCGTAGGAGACACAGGCCTAGGTGTCGTCGGCTGCCTCTCTCCCCTGCTTACATCCAAAGAGGTTCCCTCCACGCTCGTAATCGAGGTAACGCACGGGTCGCTGACAACGCCAGCGGCTTCGGCATAGATGCAAAATATAGCTTCGAGATCTCCGCTCTCGGCGGCGGCGTTCAATGCTTCGTAAGTTTCGTCGAATACTTCGGCTCCCATTATGAGCATTCCCATATCATCGCACCCGCGACAGGGTTTGTTAACAACGAGGTCAAAGATAACTTCACACGGGAGATCTCCCGGTTTCCTGCCATGCTCACCGAGTTTTCTATTAGAGTGGACGGGCGTCCCACAAATGCTTATCATTTTGCACGAGTACCCTTCGTCTAATACTCGAAGGATGGTCTTCATAAACGAATCGGCCATTGCGAGCATGTCGTCGGATCCGGAGGGCGGTGCAATCACATTATGGGCCATCAAGAGTCCTCCCATGGTGACGGCAACGAGATCTCCTGGTGGCATGAGGCCAGCATCCTTGGGACTTGGCATTGGAGTAGGAGGCTTGCCAATCGGTTTAGGTGTCGAGGGCTTAGGCTTGGGCTTCAAGACAGGAGGCGAGTACCAACCATTGCTACTCTTGCCCGATTTCCCGTGAGAGTAATACGAACTCTTTCCTCCCTTTCCGCTTTTGCTTCCACTATCGTAGTGGTGAAGCTTGCGTGGCTTGAGATGCGAGATGCTTTTGGAAACGACATTCAATTCTTCAAGTTTCTCTTTGTCGCTGCTGGAACTCATACTGCCAACTTGACGACAAACATCCATTGACTGCATGAAATGCGCCTCACAACAAGAGTCCAAATCGTTGTACAGCAAGGCCTCGGCGAATTCTTCCTTGCCATTCTGTTTCAGCCACTGTTTGAACTCGACGCCGTCACCACGACATCCGCGGGATTCCTCATCGGGATAGAACAAGCGATCGACCGATGAGAACGGTTTGGCATTCATTCTACTCGAGGCGACTTTGAGGCCGGCGCCTCCTCTCGACATGTTTTGTCTGCTACGCACGCTTTTTGCGTCGGCATCGCGGCACGTACTTAGTATCGCCGCTGCCAGAAGCGGCGTGTATGGGAGAAGCGATGATAGCTTCACCATTGGACTTCGACTCTGTTATGTGTCGACTGAGCGAAAGTTAGGAAAAGTGAAGCAAGCTAATAGCTCGATGATTCTATGGCGTTTCCGTCGCGTGGAAATCTCCACAACTGCGCCCGCCTTAGTCGATGATGGCAGCTGCTATCAGTAAGAGCAAGCCGAGTGAATATCGCAGTCAACAGAGATTGGAATCGGAGACACGAACCTACACGAACGTCGAAATCTATAATATGCAGGTGCTGATCATAGACTTTATTGATGGCCTCGCCCCATGGAGCAGTGGTTCTGTTGTGTTATTTCGGCCACGACGTAGGCGCTGGCAGTGAACGGAAAAGTCGGCAAATTTGGATAAGTGGGGCTTGTGTGTGTTTGTTCGCACTATACCCCATTATCGTGACATGGCCATTATTTTTTCCACTCTCTGGTATGGTGAGCATGGTATGGTACAATACTATAGAGTCTTCGGGTAGTCTTTCAGAAAGTCGCCCTGGCTGGTGGCAGCACGTCATGACATATCACCCAAGCCCGCCAAAATTGGACGGAGATCAACACGAGATTTTTTTGTGAAAATTTTTTAGTGTATGTTTTATTTAAGCCTTCTTGTTTTGGGTCGATCCCACATGAACGGAAAGAGTTAGAAGTTCAACTTATATTATGAGTAGTAAATCAACAATGTGAGAACTTGAAGTTGGAACGGTGTCCTGATTGATTACTTCCATACTAACTTGTGTAGCTGAGTATAGTATAGGTGGTGGTATTAGTTGTTGCTATTGGCCTTTTGAGAAATCACTCTAAAAAAAGAGTACTCTAAAAAAGGGTGGCCAAATCAGGCTGTCATCCGGGACGAATGACGTTGTCATTTTTCATATTTTTCAGTTACAATGCTAAATTTAAAACTATTTGTAAGAGCACTGCCATAAATAATTCACTCACTGCAATTAATTTGCTTGTATTCTATACTTGTGAACGTGGACCCCCCAATGCCATTTTTTACTTTATTTTTAGGGTAATTTTTAAGTGCTTGTCGAAGCAAGCGTTACTCTATTTCTAGGGTAGTTTTTCCATGCTCATCAAAATAAGCTTTGATGTCAACAACGAAACAAGGCCCATCAGTGGCCTCATACTGGGTGGTAGGTGGGCCTTGGTTTGACTAGACTACGATACAGACCAAGGCCATATAGCCGCCTCATACTGGGTGATGGGTGGGTATTGGCTGTAGTTATTTGAAATTCCTTTGTTCTTAATGTTTTTTGTCTGCTCGCCACTTTGGCTACTCTAGATTTCCTAGGGTACCCCTTTTTCAGAGTCAAACAAAACACACTCCTTGCTATTGTACAGAGTTGGGGAGGGAGGAGTTGTGATGTGAGGACAAAAGTCAAGAAAAATACTCTATCAGTTCTACCTGATGCATGTAACCTTTATCTTGGTAGAGTATGGCAGAGACATACATACTTCAGGGCTTCAGCTAAACAGCTATGTACTGAAAAACTGCTTTCTGTATAAACTGCATAGAAACACTATGATCTACCTGATTGAAATCAGGATCAACGAGAAGATCCTGGAGGAACCAGGCCATGGTGTAAGTCCCAAATTTGTCTGAGTTTCAAACTGACCAAGAACGGTCCAAAAATCATATGCACGCATCCATCTTTCTTTCTTTAGCATTATCCTGCTCAGGTGGGGAAATATTTTGATTACAATGAGAGGAGCAATTGTGAAAAGGCAGAGGTAAGCATGAACTTGTTTGAGTTTGTTGTTGCAAGATGATTATGTCTGATTCTGTGTGATTGTGTCAAACATTTCATATCATCTTCATTTCAAATAGATTTCATTGTTCGCTGCCATCAGGCAACTTACTCTAGGGTTTCCTTCCCTCTCTGGTCCGCAATCACAAACTTCAATGAAATACAAAATTTCATCCACCCAACTTGTTTGTGAATTCGGCAATGAAGACTGGTCTGAGCAAATGAGCGGAAAATCAAATTAGTGTTTCCAGTATTTCAATTGCTGGTCACATCACTTGGGTTGTAGTGAGTAAATTTGTTTGGGCTTGGATGCCGCACCCTTGCTGGCTGTCTCGAAAAAGGAGAGTGCAAAGAATTTGATTGGGAGAAGAAGAGGATAGTGGACTGTACTTAGCTCTATCAAGGAAGATGGAAGATTGCATAATAGATCCGTCTTCCACACATCATTTCTTATGTCACAAGGTTAACAAAACAACAACAACTTTGGTCATGTGAAGATGATTGATTGCTTCAATGGATGACACCTGACATCAATAAGAATGCATTCATAGTTGGAATTCTGCCTTCAAAGTAGTTAATAATCATTTGGTTTGGTGACTTTTTAAGAATCAAGGCTGTTTATTCACAAGTGATGCAATCTAACAACCACTCTTTAATGATCATATCTGAAGTTGCATTAGCCTGTGCCTTACGCTTTTTCTGACAGTTGGTGATGTACATTTGCTTTTTTTCCATGAAACATTAGAATTAGCAGCGAATTTTGCAAAATCAGTCTCCACACTCATAGCCCATATGTTTTAAAACTTAAACTTCACGCGAGGATTCTTATCCACATTCTCATATAAGGCATAGAGCATATCTGCACTCTTCACAGGGGCGTGAACAGTAACACTGGTCCACTTTCCATTCTTTCTCTTGGTATGCTTGACCATACTGAGCTCCACACCGCAACTCTCCGCGACCAACTCAACTATTTCTGAAGCAAATGACTCATTCTCGTCGTCCTGTCCGACGATTTTCATTTTGAACACAGATGGGTATTCTACGAGGGCCTCGAAGACACGCTTCTTTTCGCCAGTGGTTTCGTCCGCGTAGAGGGTGTAGCCATTTTCATCGTATTCCGGATTCTGCACGTCGTTCAGGGGTTTTCCGATTCCCACAAAGGTCTGTTGTTTTCCCGTCGCATCGGTCGACGTGGTTTGAATAATGGATGATGAGACGTGCTCCGAAGTCATCGTAGTTTTTGAGAACCCTTTCCCTCCTCCACTCCGGCTGAGTTTTGTTCTTTGGATTATTTCTTTGAACATTTCAACGTCGTCTCCGTCGAATGTAGGTAATGAAAAATCGTTAGCAGCGCCAATCGTGGCTTCCTCGTTTTGATCCCGTGCAGAGTCTGCTTTCGAAGGAACTACATTGAAAAATGAACCGGCTACTGGAAGTTCCTTGTCGTCGTCATCATTGGTATTGCTGTCACTTCTCTCGGTCGACATGGTACGAATGGAGAGTCGACAGAAATGTTGCCTGTTTTGGGTTACGAATGCAGAGCTCGAAGCAAAAACCAATAACGTTAGACCTGCAGCGGCGATGCTAGCATGACGGGATGGCATGGTTTGTCTCGGGGTAGAGTGCGCAATATGGATGTTGGTGTAGACGATGCGTTCGCCTCACGATTTAAGCCATCGTCGACGAAACCACAACAATAAATGAAATTGTGTGGTCGCCCTCATCGAATAAGAATCGGTACGGTACATAGGTGTTTCGAGGAATTGTAACATTGCACGCTTGAAGTGCGGGAGGGCGGCGCTGGATAGAGGGGATGGTCAGAAAAAAAAGATGACAGATGGAGGAATGAACAGGTACCTTTCTAAAATCTCTCTTGACACTGAGATTTTCACACCTCAGATACTGATTGTTTTCAATTTTTAAAGGTTATTTGGTTCTGGGCATACCGTTGCCTCAGTTGCCTCTTTTTCCTGTAAGGCTTGTCTCCGTAGTGGGTATGTTACGAATAAGGTACGAACGAGGCTCGAACGAGGTACGAATACACTTCAGAGGAGAGTATTTATTGATTGTGTGATACGATTGCTGGAATGTCTAAGGAAGCAGCATGGTCGCCCACAAATGCAAATCCTAAGCCGCCGACTGCAGAGAAGGACGACTCGGACCACCAAATCCGAAAGCGTCGGGAATTCACCCAGAGACTAAACCTAAAGCGTCGAGTTTATCGCGAGCTGACGTCCTATCAAGTGTTTCCGCTGCAGGAGATGGCATTGAAAGACTTGGATGAGAAACTTAATGATTATCTCTCTGCCGGGATCGATAAACGTGAAAGCGATAGAGATTGTGAGGACAGTGCGACTGATGGTGGTGCGATAACGGTCATCAGGTCAAAGTCGTTGTTAGGCGACTCGTCCAGTGATGAGTGCAATGCAAACCTGACGAGCAAAGGGACAAATGAGCCTGCGGCTGATCAATCAACTGAATTGCGTTGTTTAAGAGACATGTTCTTGCAACAGTTTATGAGAGAAAAGACGATTCCTCACAATTATGCTACTAGAACCAAAATCATTGTCCCATCGGAAGAAGTAACATCCATTCGAAATATAGCCCTAGATAATCTGTGTTGTGAATCGTCACAAAAAAACTTCTTACCAGTGGATAACAATGAACACAAACCTCAGCAATCCGAAATTTACGAAGCTGAGAATGTCTCCAGAAGGTCAGTCTTTTCTAAGAAGCTCACAGACGACAAAGACAAATCACATGTGCAGCAGCAGTGTCTTTCCTGCAATGATGAGGTGGTGCCACAAGAAGAACAAAGAGATGGCGCAGCAGTTTCAAATTTTCTACCAATTTTATGGTCGATAGAGCCTCGTATTTTTGCGTTCGAAACGTCCAGTAACGGAAAAAGAAGATACATAAGTGCACATTTGGGGCGGTTCATGGATCACTATTGGAGGGAGTGTGACGTATATAATCGACATTATTACGAGTTGATTAGAGAAGGGAGCCCGTGTAGACTATATTTAGGTGCGTTGTCTAATTCTCACGTGTGTTTTGGTCTCATGCTTACGTCTCATGCCTTGGGTATGTTTTATAACTAATGAATCCACAACATGATACAGACTTAGAATTCAGCAAATTATCCAATCAAGAACTCACTTCGGAAGTCGCTGAAAGTCTTCTGACAGAGTTGTTTGGGGAAATGAAACAGCAGTTCGAAACCCTGTACCAAATATCTATAGAGCGTCATCAGATCGTCGATCTTGACTCGTCAACGTCCAAAAAGTTCTCCCGCCATTGGATATTACATTTACCGAATGGAGAGCTGTTCAGCGATGCGCGTGCGGCTGGAGTATTTATGAAATTATTGGTGTCACGACTAGAAAAGGAACAACAGTCCGGGGAATTGCAATCAAAAGGTCATGAGCTGTTATCAAAGCATCTGTTTGTGAAGGCTGAAAATTGCACTGGTGACGATGTTAAGCTCGTTCGCTTTATTGATTTGGGAGTGTACACACGTAATCGACTTTTTCGTTTAATGGGATCTACAAAGTTTGGCAAACGACCTGATGCTGCACTAAGGATTGCAAACGCGAATACCTTTCCATTCCCTGATGAATTTTGTAATGCAAAATTTTACCTTCCCGAGTTCATGACTTCAGGTGACGAGTCAGGCTGTAAAAATAGCAAATCTGGGAGTGATTCGAATGAATTTGATTACGAACAATTTTGCAAGTCTTTCGACTGGGAAGATCATGCGGCTGCACTAGAAAGCACTTTGGTGGTGCCTGCACACACAATGAAAATATGTTATCCAATTTTGCCTGATCTGGACAGTGATGAGGACAGCCGTCTGCAAAAAAATTTACTCAAGACAGGTTTGAGATCTATGGCTGGTCAGTCTGCTCTCAAGTTGCAGCGTTCATCATGTTCACATGGAAAGTCACCGTTTCCTTCGTTAGAGAGATTCATTGTCAACATACTAGGCAGACGACAAGGCTTGGAAGGAACGATTTGTACTTTTTCTTTGGGCAACCATCAACCTATACCACGAACAATCAGTTACAATATGAAGGGAAATCGCTGGTGTGAAAATATCGGCCGTGCACACAAGAGCAATAATATAATTTGGAATGTCCATTTGATAGATAGAGTTTGTTGGCAAAGCTGCCATGACCCAGACTGCCGTGGTTTTCGTGGTGAACAGATTGTTTTGCCAGATGAAGTCAACTCTGAAATCGATGATTTCTTTCTGGATATGGAACTTGCTTTGCTTGACATACATGAAAGTCAGGGGATATGTGATACAACAGACCAAGGTGACAGGCTTTGCAGCGAAGAAGAATTCGATGATCCATTACTTGAGGAAGCAATGTGCAATCTAAACATATCAAGTTTGTAGCACCTTGCACAAGATATACCGTTAATTTTTGTTCTAACTTTTGCCTACGTTCGAACCTTGTTCGCAACGAAAGAGAGAAAGAAGTAGCTCTTGAGAATTTTAGAAGCAAAATCACGTTGTTTTCAATTAACTTACTGTAACACTTTTTCCTTATCTGCTTTCACTTAACCCTTTCCTGCATCGGGGGTATTTTGGGGGGCACTTGTACCCAAACCATCATAACTTGGCCAGTTTTCGACCAATTTTCCTCATTCCAAGCATAGTATACTCATATTCAGACACTTACTGATGTTGTTACCAAGTATCATGTTGGTATTCAGGCACAAGATGTTATGTGTGTACCATCATGAACATTCCCGATTTGGGTGGTGAGGTAGGTATCATGCTCTATTAGGAGTTCTATATGCAGCCACAGTTGACTACCTGTAGCTGTTGTAACTATGACATATTATTGCACTTATCATTAAGTTACAAAATGGTCTAATTACATCGTTACCTATATCAAATGCATGCACCACAAGACAACTCAATCTACTTTGTCTCATGATATGGCCAGCATGTGTTGCAGATTGGTTCCTTGCATTGAGCACACCCTGAAC
This sequence comes from Cyclotella cryptica, assembly GCA_013187285.1. NCBI lineage: Eukaryota > Bacillariophyta > Thalassiosirophyceae > Thalassiosirales > Thalassiosiraceae > Cyclotella > Cyclotella cryptica. The sequence continues at coordinate 124,993 of JABMIG010000195.1, read as the reverse complement.
GTTGCAACGAGATTTCTTCACATCTGTAGTTTAATCATCGCCATCTTGTTTTCTGTAACACATTCTGCAATATGTAGAATTCAGCCGCCTCTTCAGCCAGCAACCTTGGTGACAACTCTCAACAAAATGTGCTTGCTGATACAGAGTTTCTTACATTTCGTAGGAAAAGATATGCTTCTTCTTGTGGAAATGGTTGGGAAGAATCTTTAGAAACTTGATGTTTAGGAACATTCACTATTGTTTCTCTTAAGTGACACTCTGTGAAAAATTAAATTTGATAAATCCAAGTTATCAGTGGTGTGAATGATGAATCATATTCACTTGATGTAAATAAGTTATTCTTCTGATAATTACTGAAACCTGTAAACTGAACACTTGGGGTACTTTGAGATGCCTGTTCTGTATTATTTCACTTACGTCCTGCACACCATCTTAGTTTCACATGTCTGCTGCGTCTGCATCCAAAAATTGTTGAAAAAGACACTGTGCAGGACATGTCCTGGACACGTCCTGGACACGTCCTGGACACGTCCAGGACATCTCGTCTTTTTAGTGTTTTAAAACGAGGACACAGGACATTCAATTTTAGACACAGAGGACATGAGAGGACATAGAGTGTTTACTTCATTTATAGGGTCCTTTTTGATACTTTCAGGTGAATATATCAAGAGTGTTGTTGTTGCATGTACATTGCATTCATTTAAGTGCAATCCATAAGGATTACAGTATAAAATTACTTAAGATACCTTGACATGTGCCTTGATACTGTTATGTAATGTATGTGAGTCAAAACTTCTGAGGACACAGGGCAGACATGAGACTCAACACTGACATATGTCCTCGTGTCCACAAAAAACCCGCGTCCTGGAGAAATTAAGGACATAGGACACGTCCAAGGACATGTCCAGGACATGTGAAACAAAGCACACCATACAAAAGATGAAGTAGCAATTGCCACTTTTGAATTGATAATGTTAGGATACTACTTAGATATGACCTTGCCCATCTGACAACATAACTGTTCAGCAGCTTTTCGATTGCTTTTTGGATCACACAGTTCAGAGATGTTGCATTCAATTGGACAAACAATTGTGGCAAATAAACAGAATCATAGGGCACTGCAATCCTGTTACTTCAATCTAAGATCAAAAGGCTGCTGGGCAGGGGTTTTAGTTCTGCTTGTTAGACACACAATCAACTAACCTTCCATTAATGGGCTTCTCAAAAATAATTGTGTTTTGCTTTTTGAATTCTAAAACCTTCAACAGACTCAGAAATGCTTTGTGGTGCTTCATACCCATGTCTTGGAACTGGAAAATATCAGTTTGTACGTCACACTATTACCTCAACATTGCACCTTGTGTTAAGGCTTGAAATACTCATAAAGATATGATAAGGTCCTAATCATGTCCCTCTAGTAACTTATTGAATACTTAATGTGAGTATGATGTGTGGCTCTGAGACATTTTGGAAGCTACACAAAAGAATGAACACATACTATGTTTGCTGAGAACTCCATTGAAATCATGGACCCAAATTTGGACCATCTTGTATCTTTTCATACAACTCACATCTCACATGATTCATCCTTCTAACTTCAATAGTCATAAATTATTCTCATGTCAGACTCTCGTCAAATGTCCTATGATCCCAAAAAGTATTTGACATGTACATTCTTGATACTTATTCTTTCCGCTGGTTTTGGCTTTGGTTTCTTCGCAAACTTCAACATAATTACCAATCAAACTATATGTACAAGGATCCTTTTGAGTGTTTGGGTGTCTTTCAATGGCATGTGAGAAGATTTCTTGCCCCTCTATTATTCAAAAATGATCAATGATGTTATCAGTATGACCCTTTTTCAAAAGCAATGTACAATATAGATATCCAAAAATGCTTCGTGATGAAGCTTATTCTGTGCCATACTTGATTCAGGAACTCATTTGCATCATTGCTAATAAAAACTATGTTACAATCTATTGCAGTTATCCTGGAGTTGAATTAGTTGCTCTACTGTAAAAAGTGGTTTATAAGACCTATCACATTATAAGAACCACCATCTCCAACTGGCACAATATTAGTTATTTTTAGGCCCTAAATGCAATCTCTAAGATCAAAATCATGACGAATCCATAGCGCGTCAGCCTCGACATGTCCATATCCCTAGCTCCCTTTAACTCCTTCTGGTTCTTTCATTATGTCATTTTCCCCTTAAGCTCACCACACAACCTACCCACACCACCCACACACCACCTACATGCCACCCACATGCTTTTGGCGCACCCACTTTTGGTGCCAAACAGTCCATACAGCCTATTTGAGGTAAATAGGGAGGACTAAAAAAGAGGTTACATGTAAAATTTCCTAGCTTCGGGTCAAAAGAAAAATGTATCTTTTGACATTTGCTAGTTCTTATAAACCGATTTTTCCGGTAAATTCTTTTATCAAGAAATCCAAAAAACAAAACTCTCTTAAAATCACATTCAAAATTATCATTATTACAGGCATTTCAAATTTAAATATGACAATTTTCTGGTAACACTTGCATGAACCATTGTATCAAAAGACAGCTTGCGGATACAATGATTTTTCATCAAAAATGTTAGTAAACTTACAATAATACTCAGAGTGGTACCAGTTCAGTGCACTAGGTCATCACTTAGATAACAAGTAGGATGCAGATAAAACACAGATAGGAAGATGCAGCAACTGTGTGTTATCAAAAACAAAGCTCAAATTTTAGTCAGTTATTATCATGCACACAAATTGATGAAATACTTTCTTTGACTAAAATATCTAACAACACAAAATCCAGTATCCAGGCTTGAACTTGGGCATATTGAACTCACAATTTAAGCAATATATCGGTTTAAAATCAATGTCTACAGTGTCACTTACAATCAAAATCAGTTATTGAAGTCTCAACTTCCTCATTTGTCTCACAAGAGCAAGAAATGATTTTGTTTGTCTCCACAACTTCATCATAAATCATGAAACAATGGCAGCGGAAAAAATCATTGCCAAGAATCCATTTCCCCAGCCACCTCTTTTCCGGATACCGTCTGTTTGCCACAAGCTTCTTAATTTTTGTTGAATTTTTCAAGAAAAAGATAAAGAAATGAATCATAATATCAATGTTGGGACTGCCTTCTTTTTCCCCTCCTGCAAATTGGTTATTGCTGTCTTCTTTGGGAAAACTAAAAAATGAGTGGCTTCCATAGAACGCATGCTATTTGAATCCCAGCCTTTTTGACAGAGTTGACAAGCCATTTAGTGTCAGTAGCATCCATTACTAACGTTGGTTGGTTATTGATTTCTTGTTTGGCCTAGATTCTGTTTTAGTAGATGGGAGGTCAAATTTTCAGTACTGCCTAACATTTTGACTAAAACAACAATTGTTTTGTGCAAGTTACATGTGATGCTTCAGCAGCATTATTTGCATTTATGGAGCCGACAACCTATATTGAGGTCTGTGGTGATGTAGGCAGTTTGTGTTCATCACTGGCACACTTTTGGGATGGTGGTGTGGCAGTGCAAGGGTGATATTTGCAGCGCTGTGGCAATGGTAGGCTCCATTGCTGCTATCTCTTTCATACAAATGATTTGTTTGGGAAATCCTGACCTAAGCCAGTTGGATGTGAAAATATTAATGTAGAGATAAAATGGTAGGATGTATTGGCAATTGATGAATTGAAATTATGAGCTTAAAATCTACTCAAAAATGATAATTGATGATCATCAATTATCATGGGTTTATCATGTAATTTACATGATAATTGCGCCTCTGTAGTATTGTGTCTACAGAGGTTCTACAGAGCACCACTGAGCTGGAATTAACTCCTATGTGGGATTTTACATGGTCCTGGTATGCTGCCAGGATCTTGATGTGGTGCGATCAGATCTGTTCAAGTTGAACAGTCAAATCTTTCAGATCTGTTCAAGTTGAGCAATCAAATTTTTTTTTTTGAACGGTCTGGCCGTCGTCCGTCGTTCGATCGGTCTGGTCGTCGTCCGTCGTCTGTTGGACAAGTTCCACATAGCGGTGGTCATGCTATTGCATGGATCATGATGTTCACATGATCCTATTTTTATTTGGTCCTGGGTTTGATTCCCAGGCCAGATAGCATGTTTCAGGCCAGTGTGATCCTTGGCCTATGTCACGCGCTCCCAAAAATGGTGAATTAGGGTGATTGGAAAAAAACCTCATGGGAGAAAAAAAACGGCGAGGGGAGATGAAGTGACTATGTTAAGCGTAAGACTTAGGTGGAGAGGGAGACAGATAGTTTAACATGTTTTTAACTTTAACATGGTTTTAACTTTCAAAGTAAGGTGTTACTCTCCTAATGTTTAATCACTCTGATTTTGTTCCGCGTTGAACCCTAATTGTACCATTTGTATGAACTGATGTGATAGTCCAAGGATCACGTTCAAAGCAGCTTTCTGACTTGCGGAGGATACCGTCTTTCCATAGCAGTACTTTATCACCGACCTTGTAATCCCAGTCCTTGCGTGTTCTGTTTTCACCCTCAGTATTGAGATCGGTCTGGCGTTGCCTGTAGTCTCCTATTTTGTTCCAGTCAGCTAGGAAGGGAATGTCGAACAGCATGTCCCGACCAAAAATTGCTGCTCCTGGAGAGGCTTTAAGCACTGTATGGTAGGTAGAGCGAATGGCCCATGCCACATTAGTTAGGAATGTGTCAATGTCACTGGCATCTACTGAGTCGGCCATATCGATTTCAGCAGTGCGGAGCATCGCCATGATGACTTGATGCACTTGCTCCAGTATTGCATTCGCTTGCGGGTTCTTGACACTGGTCGGCTTACGCTTTATGCCATATGTGTCACATAAGGCCTCGAGTGAAGTTTAAATTCGCTTCCGTTGTCATATATTACATGTTGACAACGTGGGTACCGACTGAACCAGGTCTTGTTCACCAAGGTACTAATTGTGGCTGACGATTTATCAAAATATGGTACCTTTGGCGTATTATGTGCTGAGATGCCCTTGCGCCCCCGTGTACCCGTGGGAATGGTAGGTTTGTCTACCACCGGCAGTTCTACGATTTCGAGCCAACTAGTTGCTGGGTCTATCATAGTCAGACACATAAAGTCAATTTCTGTCTTATCTTTTCCTTTGAGAGTGTATGGTCCAATGAGATCCACACAAAGCGCCTCCCAAGGATTTCGTATCACCAGTTTGGTAGGTAACTTGCCATACTTGTGCTTGTGTTGTTTATTGACTTGGCATTTGTGACAGTTTTTGACATATTTTCGGACGGTAGTTCTCATACCTGTCCAGTACATCGCAGCCCAAAGCGTCTCCTCAAGACGAGTTGCTCCAGGGTGTTGAAGGTAATGGTGGTACCAACTTATGGCTCTATGACGGAGAGCTGTAGGAAGGACCATGGCTGTGCCTTTACACAGCACCTGTGTGTTTTCCACCAAGCGCATGGTGTACTTGTTATCACTAGCCAATTTTTGAATGCTGGGATCAGAGAGCTGAGCCTCCGCAATCTCATTGACTGTGAGAGGATAGATTACCTCCTCTTCACTGCGATTAGCAAACACTAAGTTCATGGAGTCTTGGTGTATTGCTGGCTGCTGTGATGTGGTGTGGGATGCATAGTGGCACCAACACTGTGTGAAAGTCATCCAGGTGTCCCTCTGATTGTGGACAGGGTTGTAGTCAAGGCGAGAGATTGCGTCGGCTACAGTATTGTGGATGCCTTTGATGTGGATTATTTCCGGGCCATATTCCTCTAGAAGTAACCTCCACCGATATACTCTGTCTGAGGTGAGGCCAAGGGCATCTTGGATAAGATTTTTATGGTCAGTGTAGACCTTTATCTTTTGCCCCCACAGCATGCCTTTGAACTCTTTTAAAGTTTCTACTATGGCTAAGAGTTCTATTTCTGTTACACTGTATTTTTGTTGCGTCTCAGAGAGTTTTCTGCTGAAGAATGCAATTGGCCTATTCTGCTGTGTGATCACTGCACCCATCTGTTTCGATGAGGCATCAGTGTAGATTTCAAACTCTTTGGAGTAATCAGGGTAGGCCAAGGCAACGTCTTTGCAATGACTGCCTTTACCGCTTCGAATGCTTTTTGATGTACCTCATCCCAATGCCAAGGGACCTTCCTGGTCTTTAAGGCTCTGGTGACTTTGGTATGACCACACTCTCCTACCAGTGAGGTGAGTGGGGCAAGCATGTCGCTGCGCTTCGCCCAAAGATCTCGGTAGTATTGGACCATTCCAAGAAATCTACGGAGGTCTTTGACTCCAGTTGGCGGTGTTAGTGCGAGGATTGCCTGTACCTTTTTTGTTGTGGTTTAATACCATCTGTAGTGAGCACATATCCCAAGTACTCTGTTTCTGTGGCACAGAATTTTGATTTCCAGGCATTTATCTTTAGACCCGCGTCCGCAACCTGGTCAGGACCTGCCTTAGTTTCTGTAGGTGGTCGTCCAGGCTGGCCCTTGTGATGCAAAGTAGGTCATCAAGGTGCGTTCTTACGAACTCAAGGGCTACCATTAGTTCTGACATCTTTGCCTGAAAAATGTCAGGTGAACCTGCAATGCCCATTGGTAGTCTGAGGTAAGAGTACTTTCCCCAGGGAAATATGATGGTGCAGATTTTGGATGCGTCAGGATCCAATCTAATGGTATAGTAACCCATATTTAAGTCTAGGGCTGTAGCAAAAGTAAATCCTTCTAACTCTTGCAGAACTGTGCTGATTTTGGGTATTGGGAATGGCTTCCTAACTAGCCTTTTATTGACTTCCCTAAAATCACTGATCATGCGCACAGTTTGGTCTGTTTTGGGTATTATGAATGACGGAGAAGCCCATTCTGATGCGGGCTGAAACTCCATCACCCCCAGTTCACACAATCTGTTTAATTCTTTGATCGTTGTTTCCTTTCTTATTTTTGGAACTGGATATGGCCTGCCATGATATGGTTTGGCACCTTCCTTTAGTTCAAAGGAGACAGGCTCTGTTCTCCAATCACCTAGTGTCCCATCGAACAGTTCCTCAAATTCCTTGAGTAACTCCAGTAACTTGTTCTTGTCGTGGAGACTGAGGTGTGGTCCAGTGGCATCTACCACTGCTTGGAGGTCTGCCTTTTCATAATTAGCATCCAGGATTTCGACTACTCTTTTTGTGGCCTTTTTGGTGCTCACGGGCTCTTGTGCCATGCTGTTGTTTACAGCCCAGGCTTTTTCTATCTTGGTGCTGGCTAGACTATTGATGTTTCTCATTGGCAACATGATTTCATCAATTGTAATTTGTTTTGTTCGAAAGTCCAGAACAATTCCTAACTCTTTCATGGTTTTACAACCAAGAATGAGGTCATACACTGGCTTGGTCATCTTTCTTTTATCATACTCTACTATGTCAGGGGTAACAGTGTATTCCCGACTATTAGAGTATTCAAAAAACTTCAAAGTGACCTTGCTCCTTCCTTTAGTGAGGAAGCTCCCATTCGACGTATGCCACGAGAGTGGCACCTGCCTAGTCAAGTAGGGAAAATGCATGGGCGTTCCTTTTCATGGAACCAAAGATCACCATCAGAACCACTGTCTAGCAGTACCTTAATGGTGTTGTCACTGGTGCAACGCCTGCTAGGATGTTCGATTTTCCTGCGGGCTCGACTTTCGGTTGCTCCATACTTCACCTTTGCCACTACTGCAGTGACACACCCTTCCAAGTCTGGTAGGGTTGACGCATCATCAGGTGTCTGTTCGGACTCTTGTGTGACGTCATTGTTCTTACTTGCTTGTGCCTTTGATTGGTTTGCTGCAAGATCATCTTGTGTTGGCGAAAGTATGTGATCGGAGTTAACTGGTTCCGATGTTGTCTTTTTAAGACTTTGTTGTTCTGGGTCGCTTCTAGCGTCTATAATTTCAGTATTCAAATTTGAATTTGACAGTAGACTATCAGTAGCTTTATCCGGACAAGGGGTAGTGTATTTGTCTAACTGAGTACTATTTGTTAAAATACTTTGACTACAGTTGCGCCCCCATGTGCTACTGGACCCGCCCCGTCAGGTGGAGTCAGAGTCACTGCTGTCACTGTCATAATCACGCTTGCGCTTCTTGGAGCTCTTCTTAAGCCTTTTGTTTGCTTTCTCAAGTTTTTCAACCTTTGCAGAAAGCTGAGCAAATGCACTAGCGGTTTTTCTTATCAAGGGCTGTGCTTCCATGCTTGCCCTTGCCGAATCCCTTCTTGGGTTTACCGTCCTTCTCATACTTGCGACAGTCGGACGTGTTGTGCGTTGCATGTGCGCCCCATGCTTCTTGCATAAGGCACAATGCCTTGCCATCTTGCGAACCTTTTGGGAATAGGTTCATTGAACGACACCATTTTCCTCTTGTTGGACTCGCTGGGATTCAACTTGCCCTTCTTTGCGGACTGATCACGCTCTGTCGGGAAAGCCTTCTCGATCTTCTCGAGGTCATCAAGCAGGTCACGAACGCACTGTGGTACGGTTTCGGCCTTTAGCTCGTACTGAGCCTGCCAAGTCCCAGGGCACATACGAAGGATATGGCCTGCGAGATCGGCATCGTCAATGGGCCCAACCTTCTTGGTTGCTGGGGTTGCCCGATTGCTCTGGTAGAGACAGGGCAATAGTTCCAGGTAGTCATTTAGCTGCTGGACGCGCTGCACAAACTGCCTGATGGGCACCCGGTTGGGCTTCTTGAGGCCATTACTAATGTAATACCTCTGTGCTTCGGCTGTATCATTTCTGAAAACCGTAAGCAGATGGAACGTGACGCACTCCATGAAGGAGGCCCATGTCTTGCTCCTGGGGGTGTTGTGAACATTGCCCCTCAAGTCCTTCCATGGACTGCAGTCGATCTGCTCTGCCAGGATTTTACTCCATGGCTGCCTTGCTTCTTCCGAGAGGAAGTTGGAGTAGAGCTGAAAGATCTGGTTAGCGACCTGCTCCACTGCACTCTTCGCCTTGGTTTGGGCTTCAGTAGCCTTGTCAATAGCCTTGGAGAGGGCAGAGTCATCCCTGACTTCGCCTTCTGTGAGGTCGCGACTCAATACCGCTTCCTCTAGCTTCTCTGTGCACTCCTTCTCAGCCCTAACAAGTCGTTCATAGGCCTCTTGTAGGCCTTTTGCCTTAATGGCTGCGATCGCTTGTTGGACGTGCACTAGGAACTTCTCTGGGGTACCGCGTGACCACACGGACACCCTTAGCTCCACCTTGGTGGGTAGGGTAAGCTTGATCGTGGCAGTTGATTCAACTGCCTCTTGTAGGTCATCCTTCTCTGGAATGTAGGGGATGGGTGGTTTTACCCGACCGCTTCCACGCTCACACTCTTGGGGCTTGAGTCCATCTGGGACTGCCTTGCTCATCTTGAGGTTATCAAGGGCTCTTCCAAGAGGGGTCCCAACAAACAGGACCTTGAAAAAACTCTTTGGAGCACTTGTACGGGACAACGTGATGGTACGTTGGTCTCGCTGGTTGGCGTAGATACACTCTGCCTCTATGATGATGAAGGTTGACTGAGTATGGGTACGACGTGGTGAAAAAATCCTTACCTCGTCATCCCAAGAATGATTGTTCTGCAGTGAAGACAAGCAGTAACTCAATGGATGTATAGATGGCTCTGCGTGGGAAGGTCTCACGCCACGGCTATCAGCTGATAGTGACCTAAGCCAGTTGGATGTGAAAATATTAATGTAGAAATAAAATGGTAGGATGTATTGGCAATTGATGAATTGAAATTATGAGCTTAAAATCTACTCAAAAATGATAATTGATGATCATCAATTATCATGGGTTTATCATGTAATTTACATGATAATTGCGCCTCTGTAGTATTGTGTCTACAGAGGTTCTACAGAGCACCACTGAGCTGGAATTAACTCCTATGTGGGATTTTACATGGACCTGGTATGCTGCCAGTATCTTGATGTGGTGCGATCAGATCTGTTCAAGTTGAACAGTCAAATCTTTCAGATCTGTTCAAGTTGAGCAATCAAATTTTTTTTTTGAACGGTCTGGCCGTCGTCCGTCGTTCGATCGGTCTGGTCGTCGTCCGTCGTCTGTTGGACAAGTTCCACATGGCGGTGGTCATGTTATTGCATGGATCATGATGTTCACATGATCCTATTTTTATTTGGTCCTGGGTTTGATTCCCAGGCCAGATAGCATGTTTCAGGCCAGTGTGATCCTTGGCCTATGTCAAATCCTAAACAGGGTTTTGATTTGTCACATTATCATCTTAATATTACTATCTTCTGTGGTACTTTGAATCATGATTTGTAGTCTTGGTGGAGTTCATGAACTCAAACATTTGGTCTTTATTTATAGATTGATATTAAATCGTGCATTTTCAGCTCTCTTGATCTTTCCGAGATTGAAGATGATTATTGTCATTCTTACTTTTCCAATTAAAGAATTGATTCATATGATTTGACATACATCTTTGGAGTCCATTGAATTCATGTTAACCTTTTCTTTTATGTCAATCATCAAATTTTAAAATCAGGTTCTGGAGGTTAGTTCTGGAGCATCACATGAACCAGGAATAATGTTCCAATTGAACTTCAAATATCTGAAACTGTATTAGATGACATTGAGTTAAAATTCAAACTTGGTACAGCATCTATCATTGGCTACGACAGGTGCCTGGTCTTCTGTTTTCTCAAATCTCTTGACATTTATATGCAGCTCTGAGGCTTTTAGAACACCACTGTGGTAAACATCGGACATTTCATGATATGTTACCATATATTTGACCATCCAAGTGCATCACAATTGGTACGCTCCAGTTTACCCCTGTAACTAAAATCTTACACTAATGAAACACGTTTCCTTTTGTAGAGATGTCATCGCGATCATACTGAACATTATGATATTTTGTAAGATCATCAAAACAATCTTACTTTTGGATTATTTAACAATGTCCAGAAGCCCTATTTTGATTTAGAAACTTCTTGCTTTGTTGTCTTGCCTTGGTGGATCTAGATTCATATCGGACCAAAGACAGTATTGGTTTCTGATACTTCCATCTACTTCTTCATTGACATCGATAAGTATTATGAACAGATGATATTTCAGTGCTTCCTTGACAGGCACCAAATAACCATTTACTTTGCAATTTCTTTTATGGTGTATATGGTACAAGTTTTGTGTCACAGCAACATTTGTTGAAAGAAGATCAGTGCTGAAATACTCCATTGGTCATAGCTGGAACAGATACAATCAATTGTTACTGAACAGTAGTGCATTTTTCCTATTGAAGCTGAAGCAATCGCAAAGCATTAAAGAGAAGAGGCCTTGCCAAGATATGTATAAAAAGAGAATGTAGCTCCTTTTGGAGTTATCCAGAACAGATGTCATTAAAATTGTGTCTTGAATTTCCTCCTTTGATGCAGTAATAATGGCACAGTGTTGAACTTCTAACAGCAAGCCCTTAATTTGACATTCTCTCTTTACCTACATGTAACAGGGCTGTAAGGCAAGTAGGCAAGTAGGCAAGCAGGCAAGCAATCATAACGCTTCCTGAGGATGGTATTTTAGACACTGAACCTGTGTTGGGGCAGGACTCTGATGGATGGAAGTGCTCCAGCGATAGCTAAATCCTTGAACTCCACAGCCCAACTTATTATAACTTGGCTCCTGCTTGGTCCATGCTTCAACTTTGCGCAACGGCAGTAAAAAAGTAGATTCATCGTTATTATTATATTTTTTTCTCTCAGATGATAAAATGTGTGTTGCTTTATCACCTCTGGTAGAATTGATATTTGTTGTTGATTATTTGCCTAATTAATTTTTCACCATAGCGTGTTCACTTTCGTACGACAAAACTGAAAGGGCATTTTGTAAAATTGTCATTCCATGAACAGGACTAGTTAAGATTGACTCCGGATGAAATTGAACTGCTGCGAATGGCAATGTTTTGTGTTTGATAGCCATGACTATTCCGTCATCAGTCAACGCAGTTACATCGAGGCATGACGGGAGTTTCTCTCGAAGCCCGTACAGCGAGTGATACCGCGCAACTTCAAATCTTTTGGGCATTCCACTAAATATGCTGAATAAAAAATCAGAAGGATAGTATGAATTAATTGATGATTGGCGCAACGCATGCCCTGAGACTGCACTTCTCTCACCTATCACTGCTTTGCCCCGATTCTGTGAGTGTGACTGGCGACGGCTTGCCATGCATGGGGTAGCCGAGCACCCCCAGTTCACCACCAAAATGTTCCACCATACCTTGAAGTCCAAGGCAAACTCCGAACCCAGGAATTCGATTCTTCTCCAGTAAAGAAATTGTCTTGGATAGCTCAAAGTCAGTTGGGTTGCCAGGACCGGGAGACAGCACAACCTTGAATTGGAGACGAGATAGAGGGGGTTGAAGAGATACTGTATTCACGGAGCTTCTAAACCTATTCACAGTATGACACTCACCATGTCAGGTTTCTTGCCGCTATCAACCAGGGATTGGATCGTTCGCAATGCCGATGGTCCACTGCGTAAAGTTGTAACATTGGCGCCAGTTTGACGCAAGTAATTACCAAGAGTGTGGACGAACGAATCCTCATGATCAACAAGAATGATTGTCTTTCCTTCACCAGGTCCCTTAGTTGTAGTTTTTGCCACGTTGTCGCTTTCTACAGTTTGTGTAATCCTGTCGATAGCCTCAAGCATAGCTGAGGCTTTGAGCTCAGTCTCAAGTTCCTCTGCCTCTGCATCCGAATCATAGAGAAGAGTCGCCCCAGCCCGAACCTCCGCGATTCCGTGTTTGATACGCACGGTACGCAATGTGAGCCCAGTGTTCATACTCCCATCGAAGCCTACTAGACCCACTGCTCCACCATACCAGCATCGCGGGGAACGTTCATTTTCTTCGACAAATCTAATGGCCCAGGTTTTAGGTGCACCAGTTACAGTCACTGCCCAAGTGTGACACAAGAACGCATCGAGGGCATCAAACTCCGGGCGTAAATATCCTTCGACATGATCCACAGTGTGAATCAGACGACTATACATTTCAATTTGCCTTCTTCCAATTACCTAGAAAACATAGAACACAGCAAAGCTAAGAACAAGTGATGACAGGGGAAAAAAAGATAGCCACTAAGAAGTAGTAGACACTCACCTTGACAGAACCGGGCTCACAAATGCGTGACTTATCATTACGATCGACATCCGTACACATCGTCAGTTCGCTCTCTTCCTTTAAGTTCATGATCAGACTCTTCACACGCGCCGCATCCTCCAATGCATCAACTCCTCTCGCAACGGTACCAGAAATGGGGCAAGTTTCAACCCTGATGGCCCCAGGGCGGTAATCATTGTTCTCAACCTTTTCGCAACGCACAAACATTTCGGGACTGGCACCAACGAGGTATTCGTCCTCTCCCAAATTGAAAAAGAATCCGTATGGGCTAGGGTTTTTAGAACGCAATTGTCGAAATAACCTAGAAGGGGTCGACTCTTTGTCCAACTTTCTGCGAAAAGTCTGAGAAAGAACAGCCTCAAACAGATTTCCCATCTTGAATTCATGTTTTGCACGGGCAACTGATTGTGTAAAGTCTCCTTTGGGGGTATCGCGCGGTGAGAATTTTCCACCATTGTTAGGATTTTCATTGAATGCAAGAAATGGTGTTGATGATCCCTCGTGAGGAAGACCCTTTGTGGATTTGGAATCATACGTGAAATCCAATGACACCGTCCAGGCGCTAGACATTATGTGCATTGTTGCAATGTGAGGCTAAAAATGAAAGAAATCACCTCATGACAAAGTACAAACTTACGAATGACGACTCTGATCAACTACAACAATCTCATCAGCCAAATACAACAACAAATCTCGCTGATTTGGATTCCTCTCTTGAGCCAAACGAATCGATTCGAATTGGAAAGTGAGGTCGTACCCAAAAGCCCCATAAAGCCCGAGCTGCAAGTCTCCACTTTCTTCGCTGTCGTATCCGAATAAGTCAACTAGGGAACGGACTACAGAAAAAAGTGATGGCTGGTAGTGTATAGTGCGATTGCAATCCACGAGTTAATTTCCATCTAGTGTACACGCAATAAGACAGAAAATAAAAGAGGTACATCCTACCTGCTTGGAACGTTCCTCTTCACTGAAGGTCCCAACTTCTGCAGGAGGAGCAACTCGAACATCGATCACATCTCCTTCCACGGCCACCGCTGACAACATCCCAGAAGAAAGCAATTGCTCCATGGCATCTATAACCGGTTGCAATAGAACCCTGCCACGTGAGTTTAATGCTTTGATCGTGCATCGGTCGCCCATGCCGGAAATTTCGAGGGGTGGGTCGACGAATCCGAGGGACCAGCGTGCGTACCTGATTGTGTGATGTGGGGTCGCAGACATTAGAGGATAAATAGTGCACGAAAAGACCATCTTAGTGTGGGCCATGAACTAACTGGTTGCACTTCTATGCAGGAAACGCAAACAACTACCCAGTACAATCACTCACCTCCCGGGAAATTCATATCCCGAAGTCAACACGGCCCCCCTCCTCGAATCCAGCAAATCGATCAACCGCTCGATCGCCCCATCACTCCCCCAAACTTTGCCGTCCTGGTCCCCCTCAAAAAACGAACTGATGTAACAATCTTCCTCCTCGTCATCACAACCAATCTCACCATGAGTGTACCGCAACGCCCTCACGGTGGCATCGATACTGACCCCGCCGCGCGTGACGAAGGTCCCACCCCTCGGGCGACGGGGCGGAGGCGCGCCTAGACTTCGGGAGTTGCCGCTGCCCATCATTTCGGACGAGGATTTCACGCCCTGCACGCCTTGTTTGGGGACGAAGACGGAGTTGTAATTGATTGTTTGTTCGGGGGCAGTCATGGCGAGGCGGGTTGTGGGGTGGAGGGTTCGCTGCGGGGCGAAGGAAGAGGCGAGCGGTGCCAGGAGGGAGACTATGGCTGTGGCGAATGTATATCTTGTCATGGTTGTGATGGAAGGCGGTCAAAGATGCATGTATACTGATGTGGCGTCGTCCAGCGTCTTTTAGCCTCTCACTCTTGCCCTTCAAGGAGTAGTATGGGATAATAAAAATAGAGGAAGGTGATGATTTCGGACCTTTACCCCTTTCTTTTGAACGCTGCGTTTCGTTGAGGTTTCGTTGGATCACGCAGTTTCACGTGGTAGAAGTTTTAAGTTTTAACTGGAACCGTCTCGTATCTCGTGACGTTGGACGCGTTGAGATTTGCCTCTCTCATCACAGGTGGGATTTTTCGCTGTGCGCGATGGATACAGCGTTTTTCGCTCTCTTCTAAGGAGAAAAAATAAAATTTCTATCTTTATACTGTAAATTTCCATCCACGTGGAGCAAGAAACAGCGTCACGAGTCAGCCCTTGGTCGCGGGTTCGAACCCCGTCTGGTGCAACGAAATACTTGCACTTGTAACTCAGTGGTCAGAGTGAGGGTCTTATGGTGATATATTTTATTTTTGCGCGGTGAATCGCGCTTGACCCCCGACTGTGTGTCCCATCAGGCGGCCATCATGGGTACCCGTGAGATAGCCCTTGGTCGCGGGTTCGAACCCCGTCTGGTGCAATGAAATACTTGCACTTGTAACTCAGTGGTCAGAGTGAGGGTCTTATGGTGATGTGTTTTGTTTTTGACCCCTGAATGTCTGCCAACAGGTGGCCATCACGGGTGCCAGCGAGAAAGCCCTTGGTCGTGGGTTCAAACCCCGTCTGGTGCAATGACATACTTGCATTTGTAACTCAGTGGTCAGAGTGAGGGTCGTTTGTCATGTTGATATCTCTTCAGGTTTTTGCTAGGGCCCCGCATTCAGATGAGGTAGACATGCATATTCAAAAAATATCAGATTATAGGTCCCATCGAAACATTAGACCCATCATATATCCATACTGCATATATTTCAAAAACAATGCCATTCTAGACAATACAGATAAGATACTCCAGAAAGCTTACCTTCTTCTGAAGGTTTTCGAGTGTCACGCAATAGGCGCTAATTCATCCTATCATAGGTTATCATAACATATCACGGTAGTGTTAAATGGTATCTTCTGACATTTGGGGGCTATTTTTACGGTAGATTGCATTATCTTTGAAAATCACCTTTTTCGTGGCACATATAGATCTAAGGCATGTTATTACTGCTCAGTCGCACAAACACAAAACAAATGAAAATCAAATTTCTGTGAATTTCATTATTTGTGTTCATCTTGACAGGCGCTCTAGTCAAACTGACTGACAAACAAAGAGGGGAAATGTCTTTTGCAGAAACAGGGTGATGAAAAGACCCTTTGAGATTAAGATAGGAATTAACAATGCTTCCCAAAACACAATGTAAATAATGAACCTGTTTTGCATATACGCACATGAACTCATCACATTCAGTGGAATATTGACAACATTACAGAGGCGATCAAAAAGTGGGTGGCCACCCATCTTAAACAAATTGTTGTCTCGCCTCATCCTTTTTGTATGGGGGAAATGTGAGAACAAAAAAATGTAGTATATGTGAGAATGGCATCAAAATGAAAAAATGAGTGAAAATACACCAGTTTTGAGTGCAAATAATGCCCCTCAAGAAAGGCTCACTGTTCATAGCTTGTTTTCTAGAACAGCAAAATTTTGTCATTATGCCTACTGCTTACTATACTTTGCTTCAGATGATTATGTAAGGTGGTGGTACTATAGCTTGGGCTAACTTTAGCTTGAAAGTTCTAAATAGATACTCAGAAGAAGGTGGGCTTTCTAAACTATGTTATTTTGCTACAACTGATGCGCTTAGTTTTCAAAAACATTCTTAGGGTGGTTCTTAGAATACGTTTTTTTCTCTGACCAATAAAAACCATACTCTATCAAATCAAACCTCAACATTGCTAAGCAGCACAAAAACAATCTCAGGTAAATTCAAGGCACTGCCAAGCAAAAACAAATAAAACTAAGCAAACAAAAGCACCCCCATCCAAGTCCATGAAAAAATGCAATATCTATCCATGCTCGTATACATGATTCTAATTTATCTTGAAAAAGATTATCTCATGACGTGTGGAGCCAGACAGAGAGCAGTCTTTGCACCCAAATCCACATTCCAATGACTCAAAACCCTCATAATGGCCTCGTGGTGATTAATATTGACAAGAAAGTTGTCGTGGATACTTTCGCCCTCAGTGATGTATTCACTGTATTTGTCAAGTAAGGCAAGTATCATTGAACTAATCATGGTGATAAAATCTTTTCTGAAGGTGAAATAAAATTCTGCAGGGTGACAATTCTTGTTGATCATCAGGTCAAGCAGTTATTGATTCCAGGCACACCCAACTTCACCAACACCCTCGCTTGATCTCATCAAGGAATGTCTTCTTCGTTGTTTTTAAAAAGGTTCATAGAAGCAATAGCAGTGGGCTATACCATGATTGCTATGGTGATATCTTGTTTATGCAATTTGGACAATCTAATTGACTGAAGAGGCATCACAGACAAGGCATATATGGACAAATGCACCAGAAATATGAGATTGCATACACTTTTGGATCAAGGAGAGGGTAAGTATGCATCGTTGTCATATGTTAGCAGTGTGGATAAAGAATTCTTGCTATTTGAGAGGTCATTTGGGTTTTCTGTGTAGAGGTTGTCAACATTGTGGTTGGTGCTGTGTTTGACTAGTTCCTGTTGGTTTTGAGATGCAGGGCAAAGAGTGACCATCTTGGGTTGATCTAGGAGGAACTTAGTTGCATTACGAGATAAATAACCGGGTGGCTATTTGAACAAGGGGGAAGTCATGGAATCATTTGTGAAGCTCATGGCAAATTGGAAAAAGTGTTGCCCATTCCAAAAGCAGCACCCTTCTTTTAATCCAATGTCTTATTTTGATTTTGGACTTTGGATCGAGTTACATGCCACCATCAATGTGGTTCAATGCCATGGAAGGCTCGCAGTACAATACTGAAACCTTTGCCCTCTGACACAATGTCTACTGTTGGCTGCTGCACCCTCCACCAATAAAATAACCAATATCAGCTTTTGTGGACTTTCCACTGTATTTCCCAGGTAGAGCAAGCATGCAATGCCACCCAAAATTGATCTGTTTCTATGGAAAATGTGGTGGGGTGGCAATGGCCACATGTCTAACCTAACCCTAATTTCTGTGGAACTGATGTTCCCTCTTATTTTTCTCAATCTATCCAATTATTGGCGATGAAGATGATAATGATAACAAAATCTTCAACACAAGTGGTACATACCAACTGAATGCCATAACATTCAGTTTTTTGGCAATGTCAGCTATGCTCATTAGATCAGATTGGTTGGAAGATATTCCTATTCAAAAAAATTGTTAACATAGTATATCCAGTTTTCCCGCCAAATTGGTTCCATGGAAATTGGGTTGTACATGCTTATTTGTCTGTAACTCTGAAAATCCTCCAAGTGAGTCCAATGCTTTTCAATGAAGTTGCCGATCAAGAGCCTTGTCCAAGTACTTTTGACGCCAACATAGCTCGTTTGGAACATCTGCGAGATTCCAGAAACTTTGAAGGCTTGTTGTGCTTTTGCATCAAGTGTCATAATGCAGTGTTCATCTCACAGTTGAGGATGCATACTATCAGAAGTGGAGAGTGACCAATGCGAATGTGAAAAAATATGTTGTGTAATGATGCAGTATGTTTGTTTGCAAAGTGCAATCATATAATTTCTTTGGTAGTAATGCATTTTGGGTATGATTCATACAAAAATGTGCTCTGGGGTGAAGAAGCACCAGAAAGACAAAAAGAATATCAAAAGGGGATCCAAGAAACATCGAAGACCCCCTCTTGGAGTCACCACCAAAACCATGTATAGTATGGTTTATTTCAATAATGAATAAATTTGGAGAGACTTTGAAGTTTCAAAGGTTTTACAAAGCTATATATATTGTCTGATGTGTTGAGATCAATTTTCTTCAACGTATGCTCTTGGCCATCAGCATGACAAAGAACCATAGGTGGAATTGATTAACGCCCAGAAGTCAGGAGGCAAAGACTATGTGATAACTGTGCCCTTGCTCAAATAATCATTTGCATGCCGAAACAAGACTGAATTCAACATGATGACATTCTGTGTTACCCGTATCACTATAAGTTATAGATCTATCCATAACTTCATGAAAGACCCACAGGCATTCATGTGGTAACCACAAAATTTTCAAAAGACGCCGATAATTCTGCAGTGAGCAAAGAGGGCATTGAGGCATAGTACCCTTTCCCATCCTTGCTGCTACCTATCCTTAGCATTTCTCATCCATGCCATCCATGCCATCCATCCATCCATCCATCCATAATGTCCGCATGATGTGTGGTGACTTTTGGGAGCATTGGAGGTTTCTTGGTACCCATCTTGAGTCACAGATAATGACAAACAAACATGGGGTGTAGGTGTTGTGCTGCGGAATCTATCCATAAATTAAGTTAAAACATGAATAGCAGCCCCTTCAAAATTTTGGCACAACAGTTGCTTGGGCACCCAGTGTCCAGTCAAAATGCTGCACAAGCAACTCTGACACACAAGGAGGTGTGTCTGTGCTTTACCATTGACTTCAGCTATGCTCCACAATGATCATAGAAAGAGATTTTATACTGTATTGTTAAAAATTAAATTTCTAATTAAACTACATTGCTTGTGTGTACATGATGATGTTGAGGAAAGCAATGAACATGATACTCCTTGCCACAGCTCCTTCATGATGCAACATTGTCTTGCAGAGAGGCCACAGATAGTACATAAACAGTTTCATTCAGCATGTCCAGTTATATTATACATTGTTGCTGAGTGAGTGGAAATGTCCATGTACCTTCATCTAAGCCCCCTTTTGGAAATATAAAAGCATGTTTCCTCATACACAAAATGGCATTATAATTGGGTAATACATTATCTTCGACTCTATTGTGATAATCTCTCTGTCATTGTCGAACAAACTAGGAATGGTTTCTAAACACTCCACAATTCTATCCATTAGTGACAAGGTGGAGAAAAATGACACTACGTAAAAATATACAATTGCAGAGTATTTTCTTCACGGGGGTATGTGGAAAGATTTAACAATATAGCAGAACCCTGCCTATGTTCAAATCATGTTTGTAGCAGAGATTCTCAATAATAGTGTTCATGCTAAACATAATGCTGCAGCATGTCTGTGTGTTTCTTTTACTTGGGTACAGGTAAATTGATGAGATCTCTCCAGTGGTGCATATAGAACTAGCATTTTCGCTAATTCATTCAATGAATTTGTTCGTCTTTCTCTTCCAATTACTCTTTTATTCTACATTTCTGAGTCTGGGTTCAATAATATCTTTCAAAGCAATAAAAATATCAATTTAATTACAAATCTCCATCACATAAAGTAACGCTTGTAGATATTTCCCAGGATACTGAGTTGAGGATCACCATTGAATGCATTCATGATATTGATATAAACATTCTTTTCTTTGATCAGGATTTTGTCAATCATTGTGAGGTCCAGCAATGACACTAACCCTCTATAGAGATTACTTTTGTGAATCTTTTTGTCATCACAACTGCATCAATGAATTTAAGCCCATGTGATTGATATGCATATAGCCTTTTCATTGATCAAGTCTTCAAACTTATACTTCCAGTTTTTTGAAAAACAGGTTGCGATATTTGAAATGTAGCGGCCACATAATTCATTGTTTCCAGCTGTATCATGGATCTCCATCATGATGTATGTTTTTGAATTGATCATATGACCCAGTTTATCGTTTGTCTCATGGTAAACTTTTGCTCTTTTCATAACTTTTTTGAACAATGAAAATGCTACTCTGTACACATCATGATTGTCTGAAAGATTTACCCTATTTGAGCTATTTTGTGATGAACATTGTCTCAAAGCATCTAACTTTTCTTGGTGTCAACAACAATGAGATGTGGAGTCATCCCAACTGATATAGCACACAAATTGCTCTGAAGATCATGACGGAATTGTCTGTGTGGATGATGAGTGACAACAGGTGAATTGTTGTGGGGTCACACTTTCTTGAATGTGAATATTGTGAATACATCCCCATGTTGTAGATGATGTCCCCAATGATTTGTACAAGTACAAGGATCATTCTCATGTTCTTCTACAGAATATGTAGGTATCCATTTTGTGGGATCCAATCATTTCCTTTATTGATGTTATTTATCTCTTCATCTTTGAGTATGCTGTGCACAACTGTTTCAAGACCCACTACAAGGACAATGATTTTTCTACATTCCCTCCAGGTGACAGAATTATCCTTGGATTTCCAATCCTGATGCATTACTTCTGTTGTCAGGTGATTGATTGTTTCTTCCTGCATCAGAGATTGGCACTCCAACATGTGTATTGTCCAAATACACCAAAAGTAATTAATATATTGAGCAACTTCTGCAAATCTGTGATACCACTGCTTATGATAATAAATGATCATGGTTGCTTTTGTCTTGAGGTAAGTTTCTCCTGCCCTCTTGGGTTGGAATCCACAACTTAACTTTAGTGGGTAATGTACAACTTAAGAATTTTGAAAATTAGAAAGGATATCCTTATAGTTGAATCATCAATTCCCACATTCATTGTCTGATTGTCTGGGATCACTTCTGTTCAAGATTTTGTGATCTTCTAAGATATAATCGTTCATGACAATATCTGATTTGCCACTCTCAATGGTACAGCCATTGTTGCCATCTTAGTTGGATGAGGATTGGAAGGCTCTTGATCTAGCTTGTATTTGGTGCATCCTTGTGTGAATACCTACAGTCATATTTACAGAGAATTTCAAGAATAATTTTGACAATATTCAGACTTAACAGGGACACAGTCTATGGTTAATGTGATGGCTGATTCAATGCTGTAAAAAGACAGGACAGAAATATAATGTAAGCTGCAGTATGCATGACAGAATAGATACATAACACAAATTGGGCAATTTCCATTCAGGTTGCACGCCAAATCCAGAAGAATCTTTGATGTGTTCTGATCAGTAATGTTTGGAGGATATTAGTTTGAAGAATTATTTTGAAGTGTACGACTCAAGTGTGAAATTATCTGGTATTTCTCCCTTGAATTGCAACAGAGTCATTGATCCTCATGATGTGGAATGGTATGCGTGGAGGATGTGCTATGAAAATTTGTTCATCAAGACAGTAACTCTTCATGAAGATTCTGAGAATAGTAAAACAAGGTGTTCACAATCAAGTTATGATAAAGACTTCATGGAGTTGGGCTTAACGCTGTTTGCTCCATTGAATTACATTTATTTGGATAGGGAACTGTCCTGCTACATGAAAAATAATTCCTTTCATCAGTTCCAAAAATTGATGCAATCAAATGTGCAAAATAGGACGTTTTGATTAAACTCCAAATGTATATGACTAGGGCTGAAATTCCAATATCATTGTTATACAAATAGAACTTTTTCTTTCTGTACCATACAAGCTATGCCATGTAAAAATGTTGATATTAAGTATAACATATTTTGTAGATGTATTTATCTATGAACATCTACAGGTGATATGTTATTTATTAACTTGTCATCATCAGTTTATATACCTCCAACAAACCAGTCATTGATGTTGAAATATTGCAACAAGATTCAATGTTTTACTTATGAAAGTTCTGTGCCTGACTAGCTATAGTTGAAAATGTCTTAATGGAATGAGCTTGCCCTTGTGGCTGTTTTGATAAGTCTCCATACTGATATTGTATTCAACCAAAGTCATTTTGGTGAAAAATATTAAATAGTAACTTTTAGGTGAACAGGTTACACTTGTTGTGGCTGAGTAATTGTGATCTTATTGTATACGGATTATGATGAAGAAATGAGAATGGAAGGGCAATGTAATCCCTTTTATACCAATACAAAACAGGGCTTTGTGTATGTTCTAGACCATACTGGTATGTTTGTCCCCTTCTCGTGAGGGTTGTTCTCTTGCAGTAACAAAGATTCAAAGATATGGAGCTTTGTCCTTGTACTTGGGAGATTTTTATGTGATACCTAGGGGTAGTAAGCAAGGCAGATTCTTGGTCTATGTCACTTGTCCCCACAAATGGAGGATAAGGGTGACTTTGGCAAAAAAAACTTTAGGAAGTAAAAAGTAACCATGTCTATTATGTGACTAGTGCAACAAAATGAAAAGTCTGTCAATGCATATTGAAGAGTAAGTGTTTATGTAGGAGAGTGAAATAACACATACGAAACAACTTTTATAACTGGTTATGTCTGATTGTTAAAATGAAAGTGTGACTCTCCTGATATTTAATCGTTCTAATTTTGTTCCAATTGAACCCTGATTGTCCCATTTGTACAAAATGTTGTGATGGTCCAAGGATCACTCTCATACCAACTTTCTTATTTGTGGAGCTATTACCTTCATTTCTAAGAACCAAGAAATAGTTGATCAACAACTTTTCCTGAGAAATAGTTGATCAACACCATTTTAATGCCAATCACAATTTGAGCTATTTTCGTGCTTCATGTTGAGGTCAGTTTGGTGCTGCCCATGCTCTCCAATTCTATTTCAGTAAGTGAGGAAGGGCTTGCCAAACAACATGTGCCAACCAAACATTGCTGCACTTGGGGATATTTTTAGTACTGTATGGTAAGTTGAGCAAATGGCCCACACAATGTTAGTTAGGAATGCATCTTTGTCGCTGGCAAGAACTACTGTATTGGTCATGTCTAGTTTAGTAGTGTGGGGCATTGCTGTAATTACTTGATGCATCCACTTCAGTATTGCATTGGCTTGTGTATTCTTGAAACTTGTTGGCTCATGATTAATCCCATATGTTTCACAAAGGGCTTTCAAGTGAAGTTTGTTTTCAATTCATTTGATATAAATAATGTGTTGACAACATGGATAATGGCTAAACCGAGTCTTACTCACTAAAGTACTTAACATTGCTTATGATTTGTAAATGTACAGTATCTTAGTGTTGCTATGAGTCTTAGTGCCCTCCTGAACCTTTTATCCATTGGTCCATGGGACTAACTGCTTCTGTGTTTACGAGCAGTTCTACTATTTACCATTTCAACCTACTTTGAAGCTGGATGTATCATAGTAAGACACATAATGTCAATTTCTGTCCTGTCTTTAACTTTGAGAGTGTATGGCCCAATTTTTGCAGCAATCTAGACAGTTTTTATGGTCTGTGAAGACCTCCACTATGGCCAGCGGTTTAATTTTGATCACACTGTGCTTTCATTGCTTTTCAGACAATTTTCTGTAGAAAACCACAAGAGGCTGGTTACCCTAAGAATTGCTGAGCCAAGTTGTTTAGACAAAGTGTCAGTGTATCACAAGCTCCTTTGAGTAATCAGAAAATGCCAAAGCTAGATCCCTAGCTATTTTAGCTTTATCGTTGTCAAATGCTGTTTGATGTACATCATCCCAATACCAAGGTGTTTTCATGGCAGTGACCTAAGACGAAAAGTAGTTTAAAAAATCTTGTAGTTTGCTTTTCAGCTTTGTATTTTTGTGAGTTAGTGTAGTTACATTTGTGAATAAGCAAAACACCATGATGAAGCAGAAGTGCTTCATTGTGAAAAAACAAATCATGGTCTAATTTTTCCAGAGAAGCTCTAACACTGCAGGCTTGTCAGTTGAGCAGTTGAACTCCCTCAACTGCTTACTTGTAATATTGTCTTCTTTGGAACATACCAGATAGGCATGTACTTCAAATATAATGTTTCTGAGAAACCAATACCTTATGACTTTTGTCCTTCCTCTGTATCAAACAAGTGAAGGAGACTTTATGGAGTTCCACCTGGAAGCTCCCTGATTCTTGGCCTATGTCACTCGCCCCCACGAATGGAGGGTCAGGTGAGTTGTGTGAAAAAATCTTTTCTGTGGAAAGTAAAAATGGGGAGGCCGTTTTTGGGTGGAATACACTTGTGTTGTGTACCGAGTAATGCCGGTGAAACAAGACTTTCCTTGCTGAGCAGTGACTACGAAACATAATTTCAAGCGTAAGTGTTAGTGGAGAGAGGAGTAAGAGTGAGTTACTAACATGTTCTTATTTTAAGTGTCTGTAGTGTCAAAGTATGGTGTGACTCTCCTAATGTTTAATCTTTCTGATTTTGTTCCGCGGTGAACCCTGATAGTACCATTCGTATGGACTGTCGATATAGTCCAAGGATCTTTATGGTATTTGCTTTCTGATTTGCGGAGGATACCTTCTTTGCAAAGAAGTACTCTATCACCAATTTTATAATCCCAATCGACGCGAGACTTGTTTTCACGTTCGGTGTTGCGATCGGTTTGGCGTTGCCTATGATCTCCTATTTTGTTCCAGTCAGCTAGGAAGGGAATGTCAAACAGCATGTCCCTGCCAAATATTGCTGCACCTGGAGAGGCTTTGAGTACCATGTGGTATGTGGAGCGAACGGTCCATGCAGCATCTGTGAGGAAGTCTGCTATGTCACTAGGAGCCACTGTATTTGCCATGTCTAATTCAGCGGTATGGAGCATTGTCATGATTACTCGATACATCCGTTCTAGTATTACGTTTGCTTGGGGGTTCTTGATGCTGGTTGGCTTACGCTTGATACCGTATGAATCACATAGGGTTTCGAAATTGAGCTTGAACTCGCTTCCATTGTCGTAAATGATTACTTGACAATGTGGGTAACGGCTAAACCAGATCTTGTTTACTAAAGAGCCCACTTGTGCTGATGATTTATCAAAGTATGCTTCTTTAGGTTTATTATGTGTGTTAGTACCCTTGAGGCCCTTTTTACCCTTGGGAGTAACAAAATTCAGTTCGGTTTCTGGTAGTTCCACAATTTTGAACCAACTGGTAGCTGGATCAATCATTGTGACACACATAAAGTCAATTTCAGTACCGTCTTTGCCCTTGAGAGTGTATGGTCCTATTAGGTCCACACATGGTACCTCCCAGGGGTTCGATACAACCAACTTTGTAGGTAATTTACCGTACTTGCAATGGCATCTTTTGTTGACTTGGCATTTATGACAATTTTTGACAAAGGTGCGGACAGAATGTCTCGAACCTTTCCAATACATCACAGCGCGAAGAGTCTCTTCGAGACGGGTTGTCCCTGGATGCTGCAGGTAGTGATGGTACCACTGTACTGCTTGCTGCTGGAGTTCTTTTGGGATGACAAGCTTGCCAATCTTGCACAGTACTTGAACGTTTTCTACCAGCTGAGGTTTGTATGCCTCCAGCAGGCTGAGTTTGTTCAGCGTTTTATCCGTGTGT
The DNA here is from genome assembly GCA_013187285.1 of Cyclotella cryptica. Taxonomy (NCBI): domain Eukaryota; phylum Bacillariophyta; class Thalassiosirophyceae; order Thalassiosirales; family Thalassiosiraceae; genus Cyclotella; species Cyclotella cryptica. The sequence goes on along the minus strand of JABMIG010000195.1, from coordinate 98,777 downwards.
TGAGCTGCGGCTATCTCCTGAACTGTCAGGGGATAGATCGCATTCTCTTCGCTGCGGTTAGCAAACCCAAAGTTCATGAGGTCTGAGTGTTGTACTGGGGATGGGTCCTCTTCTGCTTGCATAGTGTAATAACACCAGCATTTGTTGAAGGTCATCCAGTTTTCCTTGACGTCCTTTGTTGGACCAAAGTCAAGGTGTGAAATTGCATCCGCAACTGTGTTGTGGATTCCTTTGATGTACACGATTTCAGGACCATATTCTTCTAGCAATAAACGCCAACGGTAAACCCTGTCACAGGTTAAACCGAGTGCATCTTGCATGAAGTTCTTGTGGTCTGTGTAGACTACAATTGGCTGGCCCCACAGTATTCCTTTGAATTCTTTGAGTGTTTCAACAATGGCTAGAAGTTCAATTTTGGTTACACTGTATTTTTGCTGACCGACAGAGAGTTTTCTGCTGAAAAATGCAATTGGCTGGTTGTTCTGAGTAATGACGGCTCCAAGTTGTCTCTTGGATCCATCAGTATAGATCTCAAACCCTTTTGAATAATCAGGGTAGGCCAAGGACACATCTTTGGCGATTGTGGCCTTTACGTCATCGAATGCTTTTGATGTTCCTCAGTCCATTTCAGGGTTTCTTTTAACCTTGAGAAGTTTGGATTGTTTGGTATAACCACACTCACCTACGAGGCTTGTGAATGGGGCAAGCATTTCGCTGCGCCGTGCCCAAAGATCTCAATAGTATTGGTCCATGCCAAGAAATCTACGGAGGTCTTTGACATTTTTGGGCGGCGCCAGTGCAAGTATCGACTGTACCTTCTTGGGTTGTGGTTTTATTCCCTCTCGTGAGAGGATGTACCCAAGATATTCTGTTTCAATGGCACAGAAGTTTGATTTGCAAGCATTTACTTTTAGGTTCGCATCTTGCAGTCTGGAGAGGACCAATTCCAATTTAGCCAGGTGGTCTTCCAGGGTTCCCTTGGTGATACATAGTAGATCATCAATGTAAGCTCTTACAAACTCAAGGGTGGCCATTAGTTCCGTCATTTTTGATTGAAATATGTCCAGAGAACCAGCAATTCCCATTGGTAATCTGAGGTAAGAGTACTTACCCCATGGAAATATAATGGTGCAGATTTTGGATGCATCTGGATCCAACCTAATGGTGTAGTAGCCCATGTTCAAATCAAGGGCTGTGGCAAAAGTGAAACCTTCTAACTCTTGCATGACTGTACTAATTTTAGGTAATGGGAATGGTTTCTAACTATCCTTTTGTTTACTTCTCTAAAATCACTTAGGAAACGTACGGTCTCATCTTTTTTTGGTACTATGAATGATGGTGAAGCCCATTCAGATGCGGGCTGCCACTGTAGTACCCCCAGGTCACATAGTCTTTTGAGCTCTTTCATGAGAGTCTCTTTGACTGAATGTGGCACTGGGTAGGCTCTGCTATGGTACGGTTTTGCACCTTCCTTTAGTTCGAAGGAGACAGGCTCAGTATTCCAATCACCTAGTGTACCATCAAAGAGGTCCTCGTATTTACGGAGGAGCTCCAACAACTTGTTTTGATCTTGTAGACTAAGGTGAGGACAATTGTTGTCAACAACTGAGTGGAAGTCTGCTTTTTCATATTTTGCATCTAAGATGTGAACTGCACGCTGAGTGGCTTCCTCAGTACTATGTGGTTCATGAATCATGCTGTGGTTAACTGACCAAGCTTTTTCAATCTTAGAGCTAGTTGACAGACTGTTGATGTCTCTCATCGGCAAGATGATCTCATCAATGGTAATATCCTTTGTTCGAAAATCTAGAACAATTCCAAGCTCTCTCAGTGTTTTTACACCTAAGATGAGGTCAAAAGCTGGCTTAGCCATCTTTTTACCATCATACTCAACAACATCAGGTTTAACTGTGTATTCCTTGCTGTTGGAGTACTCTAGGAATTTTAGAGTAACTTCGCCTCTTCCTTTGGTTTGGAAGCACCCATTTGACATGTGCCAAGACTTTGACACCTGCCTAGTCAAGTAGGGAAAACGCTTGGTGGTTCCATTTTCATGGAACATGAGGTCACCATCAGAACCGTGTCCAATAGTACTCTCGAGAAGTTGTTTTTGCGACTCCTGGACAAGTGTTTGAGTTTTGTCGAGGACTGACTTCCAGCCGCTAATTTTTGACAGCTAGTACTGCTGTTACTGAGTCCATTGATTTTTGTGGGTTAGATGGCTCAATTGACTTTGATTTATGTAGGGTGTCCCTCACTGAATTGGGATCTACATCAAAGTTAGTGGATAAGTTTGAGGTATCTTTGAGATTTTTCAAAGTTACGACCACTAAGGGACTCGAGTAATCCGGAATTAAAATTTTGTCATTTAATTCTAATTTTTGGTTACTGGTAGTTTTTATCGGACCAGGGGGTAGTGTAATTGGCTAACTCGTGGTTAGTTTTAATTTTCTTACATATATTTCATTTTCCCCAGGACTACCCGACCCAACACTTCTTCGCAACGGCGACGTTTCTTGCCTTTTTTGTTGGCTTTCTTGAGAGACTTCTCAAGTTTCTCCATGCGAGCCAAGACCTGGGCGTAGGACTTCTTGGGGTGACTGCCTTCACGGGACTTTCGTGCAGATTGCCCGAAAGTACCTCGCGTAGGAGTTCCGTCTTTATTGTAACGGCGACACTCCGCTGTGTTATGCGTGGTGTGTGCACCCCCATGCTTTTTGCATAGGTCGCAGTTCTTGTCTATGCACGTATACTCCGTGTGTGCTTGCTTGGGCTTCTTGGGAATTCGTGCGCCTAGCGCGAACTTCTTGGAGGGCTGTTCAGCTCCTTGGGCCTTTGCAGGCTTAGAAGACAACTGCCTCTCATCCACTGGGTGTGCCACCTCAATTCGCTCAAGAATGAGCAATAGAGGCTTAACCCCTTCGGGATAGCACTTCTCAAGCAAGTGGTACTGGTCCTGCCACTTCAACGGACACATGCGCAATATATGGCATGCAAGTTCCGCGTCAGTGAAGGAATAGACCTGTTGGGTCATTGTACTTGTGCTTGGGCTGTAATACAAACATGGGAGGTCTTCCACCTAGTTGTTCAGCTGCATCACGCGCTGCACAAACTGATGCACCCGAACCTTGTTGGGCTTCTTGAGGCAATTTGAAATATAATTTCAAATTTTTGCCTGCATCATGTGCGAAACACGATTGGAGGTGGAGTAACTGGCACCTCATGAATGACTCGGATGTCTTGCCTGGTGACTTCTTCCTTTCGACTCCGAAGATGTCATGAAAGGGACTTGACTCCGTCTGCTCCTTGACAATTAAGTCCCAGGGCTGATGTGCCTCCTCAGTGAGAAGGTTGGCGTAGAGTTGAAAAACTTCTAGGGGCCGAGTCGGTCATTTTTGTCCTTAAGGCGAGCATGTCGGCCTTTAGGGAGAGTGACTCTGCGGTCTTTTTCTCTTTCTCAGTCTTGCTGAGGGGGTCATCGGCAAGTTCACATAGAACAGCCTTCCAATAACCTTTTTTCGACTCATATGCCTTTTCGGCATCATCGCAGGTGGGAATTAGCCCCATTTTCTTGGCGGTGCTATACTCCTTGTTCACGTGCAGTACAAACTGCTTGTTGGTACCGTGTCCAGCCAACAGTGACTCCGGTTTCTGACCCGTTTGCGAGGGTGCACTTGAGGGTCTCAGGCTTGAGGTCCAAGGCTTCTTGGACTGGGTCCCGATCCGGCACATACCAGATAGGGGCTTTCTCGCCACCTCTTCCGCACTCGCACTCTTGGTTCTTAAGCCCAATTGGGGCCATCTTCTCAGCAGACATTCTTGAGAGGGCTGCTCCGAGACTTGTTCCAAGGAAAAGGGTCTTGTAGGAGCTTCGTGGCGTTTCGCACTGGAAGGAGACACAATTGGCATGAATCTTGTTGGCGACGGGATCACGTAGCGCAGACGTGGTGCTACTACTTACCGGCACACGAAAGACGGTGGCTCGACGGACGAACACGTGGATGCTGAACGCTGGACTGACGGAGGACAGACGCGACGTTGTTGAACGGACGGTGGTCAGCTCGACAGTGAAGGACGGTCAAAAGACAGTGCGGCGATGGACAGACGGTCCAAAAAAGATTCGCTCGAGTAGGTTATCAGTTGATAGTGACCTAAGCCGAAAAGTAGTTTAAAAAATCTTGTAGTTTGCTTTTCAGCTTTGTATTTTTGTGAGTTAGTTTAGTTACATTTGTGAATAAGCAAAACACCATGATGAAGCAGAAATGCTTCATTGTGAAAAAACAAATCATGGTCTAATTTTTCCAGAGAAGCTCTCACACGGCAGGCTTGTCAGTTGAGCAGTTGAACTCCCTCAACTGCTTACTTGTAATATTGTCTTCTTTGGAACATACCAGATAGGCATGTACTTCAAATATATTGTTTCTGAGAAACCAATATTTATGACTTTTGTCCTTCCTCTGTATCAAACAAGTGAAGGAGACTTTATGGAGTTCCACCTGGAAGCTCCCTGATTCTTGGCCTATGTCGGGCATTGGTGACTTTGGTATGGCCATACTCTCCTGCCAATGAGGTCAGTGGGACAGCCAGTCCACAACAACTTCCCCAAAAAAATTGTTAGTATTGGACTGTGTCCAGAAACCTATGGAGGTCTTTGACTTCATTTAGCAGTGTAATTGCAAGGATTGCATGCACTTTGTTTGGCTGTGGCTTTATGCAAGTTCTAGTGAAGATATACCCTAGGTATTCTCTCCCAAGCCTACTTCTTGTGACGTGGTTAGCACCAACCTTGAATGTTTTAGGTGCTCATCCAAGCTTGCCTTGGTGATACATAGCAAATCATCCAGATAAGTTCTAATGAACTCTAAGGCCGCCATAAGCTCGGACATCTTTGCCTGAAAAATGTCAGGATAACGTACAATTCGCAGCAGTAACCTGAGGTAAGAACATTTCTTGGATGGAAAAATTATGGTGCAGACTATGGATGCATCAGGATCCAATCAAATGGTGTAATTGCTCATATTTGAATCAAGGGCTGTTGCAAAAGTGAAACCTTTTAACTCTTGCAAAACTATACTTGTTTTCATTGGAAACAGCTTCTAAAATAGTTGTATATTTCCATCCTTAAGATCAAGTAGAAAGCATTAAGTTTTATCCCTCTTTAGTGTTTTAAATCTGGGTGACACCCAATCAGATGTGGGCTGAGACTTGAAGACTCCCAGTTCACAAAGCCTATTCCATTCTTTGAATATGGTTTCTTTGCGTTCTCATCGTCATGAAAACAGCGTACCATGGTATGACTTAGCACCTTCCTTTACCTTTAGCTCAAAAGAGACAGGCTCAGTATTCTAATCACCTAATATTCCATCAAAAAGTTTCTCAAATTCTATGAGCAACTCCAGTAACTTATTTTGGTCTTGGAGACTTAGGTGAGTACAATTGGTGATAAAAATTGATTGGAAGTCTGCCTTTTCATATTAAGAGTCTAGGATATGAACTACTTGCCGTGTGGCATCTTGAGTGCTACTAGGTCCGTGTGCCATACTGTTTATAGCCCAGGCTTCCTCCATTTTTGATTTTGTCAGACTGTTGCTCTCATTGGCAAAATGATCTCCTCAATAGATATTCTTTTGTTTGAACATAAAGAACAATTCCTAACTCTTTCATGGTGATACATCCAAGAATGAGGTCATACATTGGCTTAGTCATATTTTCTTGACATACTGTGCAACATCTGGTGTTACCAGATACTCCTTGCCATTTGAGCAAAGAAAAAAATACTATGGCTTGGCTCCTTCCTTTGGTGAGGATCTTTCTTTACTTGAATGTCTTATTTTCTGTTGACACCTTTCAATGTTTGAGATTTGAAAGAAAGGTTCTCAGGGAAATTATAAAATAGTGTTTTGTTTTTCAGATCTGAGCAAAGTCTTCCAAGAAGTGTTCCACTTCTTAAGGTAGAACTTCCCTGTTCTATAACCAGATCCGTTTCTAGGACTCAAAAATGGTTTGTGGTGCTTTGTGCCATTGCATGAACTCATATGGGGCGTTCGCTTTAAGTTCCTGGAATGCTTCTTATAGGTGCCTCAACTAGTTTTTTAATGCCTTCCATTGCCTTGATGCCAAGCATGAATGGGCCTACTTGAACTTCAATGCACAGGAGTCCTGTGAAATGCTCTCTAAAGTCAAAGGCGTCTTGGGATCCTTACGTGTTAAAACTGCTCAGGGATCTCAAGCTTTCGTTACTAGGGCTCCTGCGGTATTTTTAGTCTTCTGAAGGACCAATTGCCCTGTTGAAAATGGCATATGCTTCTAGGCTTCTCGGGGATATGTGTTCATTTCTAGTATACACAAAATTGCCTCTTTTTGAGAGGTATGTAAACACTAGTGTTTGAGTTCAACCTAGACTCATACTATTACATCACAAATAGTATGTTTTTTGTTTATAATGTGTCTTTTTAATAGGCCTTTGATGGGCTACGACTATATCCAAGCCTCTTGTCACTACAAGGAATTAAGTCCCAAAGTACCTTACTTTGGAGGGCATTTGTAGTACTCAGATTTTAGCCACCCTTTGCGAATGTGTTTTTTGCTCCAAAGTGCGTAGACAGCCTCATGATGCAAATCTCTTGCCATTTTTTTGCTTCTGACCTTTGGTTATGAGCGAACGGAGTATACATGTGTTCTCTGGACAAATGTTGCCTCTCGCATCACCATTTTTCCCAACCTATGTGTAAGTGTGATGCACCTTATTCACTGCCGGTCTTAATTAGCACACATGTTATGTTAAGAAATACATTTCAATTGTAGTTATACCATTATCAAAGTTATAGTTTTGATTATGGAAAAAAATATTGGTATCTTAACAAATTACCCTATTTACCTTATTATACCTTTTCCCCTGCCAATTCTTGCACCAACTATGGTGCAAATAGCACAGAAGTGTTTGTTTTTGTTGTGTCCTGATGTGTTGTGAGTTTTGCTGCAGTTTGTCATAACTCAGCAATCCTTCAGCAATCACACGGAGTTTTGGAGACTTATGCATATCCGTGTGTTGTCTTGGGCAATGAGAAACCATTCTAGACAGTTTCATGTCTAATTTGTGGATTTAAACACTAGAAAATGAAAAATGTTCATGCAATCAGGACATTGGAACTTTTACTCTGGTGGTACTGAAAACACACATTTTACGGTAGCGTAGCTGCTTAGGCTTTTGCATCCCCTAAAAAAACACTTGCACACTCTCGTATGTTGCCTATGATGACTGCACACAATAGGAGCAGTCCTGCATTCTCATAGGTGTGGGGATTCTGGGGATTGATGAAGAAGTCATGGAAAGGACTTGTACTCATGACGAAGTGAGTCCCTAACTCACTCTCTCTATAGATAGTGACCTAAGCTGTTTTGGTGAAGAAATATTAAATAGTAACTTGTCGGTGAACAGGTTACAGTTGTTGTGGCTGAGTAATTGCCAGTCTATTGTTTATGGACTATGATGAAGAAATAAGGATGGAAGGACAATGCAATCCCTTTTATCCCAAAATGAAAGGAAGGGATTTTGTGTATGTTCTAGACCATCCTGGTATGTTTGTACCCTTCTCATGAAGGCTGCTGGAATAAGGGGGGTATTCATCTTGTTGACCCTTGCTACCACCTTTGTCAACCTCTGCTGACCTTTCTACTTCTTTGGTAATTGACAATTGAATCTATTAAGTTGCTCCAGAAAATGTGGTATAAGATACTAAAACTGTCCCCCATCATGTAAAAAGCCTTCAACATTTCTTTGGTGGAATGGTTAGGGTTTGGAAATGGTTCATAAAACAGTATTGACTTTTCGAGATTAAGTCACAAACATAGGAGAAGTTAATGGAATGGTCGAAGGTGCAGGTTAAAAAATAATGGTTGTCAAATAGTCTTAAGTTGTCGAGATACAGTGTTGAGTTGTGTTGCTTTCGCACTATTATTTCTTATCTCTGCTATACAAGAATAAAGCAATCACACCGTCGTGCTCTCTTGCATTGTGTCAACATCCTAAGGTATTCTCGAAAGGCTATCCTGACACTTGTCTATATGTTTCATCTTCGTCTCTATATTTATTTCGTCGTCATTTAACGTCTATTGTATTGTACAGTCTATCAAGAGGTATTGCAAATGAACAAAGGAGAGAGCAGCAAGTTGGCAGCCCTCCCTTCATCAGCAAGAAACCGTCTATATTCAAAGGAGAGCTGCCTTCAAACATGCCTTTTCACTGTTGTATTCGTCGACGGAATGGGCACTAAAGAAGTAATTTCCCATCGGTTTTTCCGGTGCAGTTGCTTTGCCCATCTTGTGGTCGACAATCCAGTTGGACTTGATCCAATCTTGGAGTACTTCTGCGGCGACCGATGCTGAGTCCGACAAGCTTGCATCGACAAAGACATTCTTGGAGCTGTAACTCATACCCGGTGAGTATTCTGGCGCACGCGCAAAGTCAGCGGACCTTCCCCATTCGTCAATAGTAAACGAATCAGAGGAGGGTAGGGAGGAAAACTTTCCCCACAGCGTGAAAGGTCTCTTTCGGGTGATAAGAGCATTGGACTGATCAACAAGTGAGTCTAGAATCTGCAGCGTTTTGCCGCATTGCTCGCCCATTCTTCCTTCGTTCAAGGGCCAGTTCACGACAAATGCGCAAACGTGGTGTTTGCGAACAATTGCTTCAAGCTCTGCGACGGCATCTTTTGAGAGGCCGTGGTTCTTTCTTGGCAGTGAAAGCGACTTCAACGGCGTCGTTTCAGAGAAGTTCTCAGGGTGCTCTGCAACTGCAATTCCAATTCGGTCACGCGCGATGCTGAGGCCCATGACAACGCCGACCGATCGCCTCCAGTCCAGTATTCCAGCGACCTTGGAAGGCGATACTAACGCGTTACTCAATTTTGTTGCGATCATTTTTAATCAGATGTTTCTTTCTCAGATGGTGCCACTGCAAATTTAATGTTGGCCTCAATTGAAGAATTGTTGATAAGATCACTGATGTTCTGCATAATAGGGATTACTCGTGGTTGTTTCCTCTCGTGCTCGGGGAATTATAGTGGACCAAGGAGATTCGATGCATGCACATGCGTTTTGCTCGATCGGCTATTGGTCGGGCGGGTTTTAAGGGCAACCGAATTTCGTTGATTCTCTCACGTGACTCTCGCGAATAAAAAAAATGCGAAGCGTGGTTGAACGTGAATGATGCCTGACAACTCCGAGTTTATGGAGAGTGCTCGATGTCTTCTTCTTCTCTCTCGTCAGCTATCGGCAATGTATGATATTGCTGGAAGCGAAATTTCAACGGCTGTCGTACAAGATCATACGAACACGGTAACGAAGGAATTTTTGTGGTGAGGAAAAAAGTGAGAGGAAGAAGTCGGGAAAAGAAGTACGACATTCTTCATTCCAAAACAATCCAAGAACTGAACATATCCGTAAAATCTCTTCATTTTAGAAGATGTTGCAAACTGTTCCATTTCCATGGCACCTCTCTACAATTTACGTTCAAAAAATCAAGTTTTTTTCTTTAAAAAATCTTAGTTTAACAAGATATTTTCTTGAAAAATTCTTGTGTTTATTATTTTCTGAGTTTTCTTATTCTTCTCCTTCTCCAAGACATTTTTTTCACTGTTGACTATTTCAGGCAACATGAGGTTATTTCTTGGAAATACCTGTAAATAAATCGTTTTTGTGTTTGATATGCATGGGTAGTCATGATCTTTTCATCTGCACTTACCTTTAAAAATGTATCTAAATCCAAAATATTGTTGCTTTTTATCTGTGGTCACCTTCTAGGATTTGATTTTTGCATTCAATGTTACTTCTAAACTGTACAGCATTGTGATACCTACAAACAAACGTGCATGTGATTCACTTGAATGGACTCCAAAAAATGTATCCGTGACTCCTGAGAGGTCTGTACCAGTTTGAAATGACCATGTGGTCGCACTCATGAGCACACACAATGCATTTCCAAGAAAAGCACATACTAAAAAAGTCACGCTTGTTTGTGCGATGCTTGCTTTATTTAATTGGAAAGCACATACTACAAAAGTTGTGCCCGTGTATGACGCGCAAGCAAACAGTTATCTTTCTTAACAAAACATACTAAAAACTCTTGCATCTGCTGCTTGTAATTTCTATACAATTGCTAGATAATTCTTCGACAATTCCTGGACATTTCATAAACAATTCGTGGACAATTTGTTGACAGTTCCTCAGTAGACAATCCCTGCACGGTTGTTTGACAGTGTAATGGACATTAGCGGGGGCAGTTATATGAAACCCCGTGGGTTTGTCTGATGTAAATCGGTGCTTTGTCTGCCGAAATAACTTTGTCGGTTAGGGAGTACAATTCTTAAGCCATATTCTGGGGTATCTTTATTCTTTCTCATCAATCTGAACAGAAATTAATTTAAATCTCTCTCATGCACGGGTCATTGTTGATTTTGGAACAAATCAAAATATCCCCCGTGCCCGGTAACATCTTGGGATGATTGTAATGTCTATCACTCATGTGGTACTGGATTACCCAATCGAAAATCATTGTCACATCCATCGTCAAATTGCTATGCACATTCACATAGCATAGTCATGTCAATCACAATTTTCTTAGCACCCTCACCACCATTTTGATTCCATTTGATTCCGTTTTCGTTTTCTTCTGCCATGCGTGAGGTGCTGTATGGTATGTTTACAATAACATCAGGCACAGATCACAGCATACTTTACAATATTAGCAAAATGAATCCTTCAATTCAAGATGGAATACTTACAACCTATCAGAAATATCTGTCCTGGGATCAATCATTTTCTATTCTGCACAATGACCACCCAGTACATTTGAGTGTTGCCTGTGGCCAACCTAACACTTCCACTATCATTGCCCCTGACCAACCAAAAAGACTCCCCACTGGGCAAATATTTTGCTTTGACATTACTAAGTATACTGGCCAATCAGGGCGGTCTCCATGAAAGAAAATGATCAAAGAAAGCCTTCCTGGTTCCGAGTTCATTGAATGCAGAACCTTTCAAGCAAACTCCCAAAACACCTTCCGATTCACATTGCACCGCAATAGATACAAAATGTTAAAAACAAGTATTCCTAAACAATACCTTCCTGAATCATACCCACAGTCTGATGATTGCCTGGAAACAGTAAAAAGAACCAAAACTCCTGGTGCATTGAAATCATTTGATGCTATGGCATCCAAAACAAAATTGAGGGAAATGAAGAATCATGCCACCACCACGTCATCTAAAGTTCACAGGAGAAAGAGAAACTATCCCTCAAAACGTCGAACTCGATCACAGCGCACAGTGTCGCATTCTCAAAGATGCAATTGTCAGGAGTCTGTGCTTCTCTGGAAAGATGATTATTTCTGCCTTGATTCCAAATACACCAACCTACATCATACACCCATACATTCCTCCGACTGCCAAGAACTTAGGATCTGCCGAGATATCAGATAATCAAGCCATCATCCTCCAGCAACTGCTTTTATGTGTTGTCTGTGCATTTAGACAGGAAATCACTTTTATATGTGTGTATGACGATCCAGCTCTTGGTGTGGTTGCTTTGTCAGAACCTAGAGGACATCCCAAGGTCTTAAATGTAGACCCACAGATTCAACGTGACATATAGCATTTGCGTAAATCACTTACATTGGATAGCAATACAAAGTTGGTACTACTGCTTTCTTTTTCTACGGACGACATGATCAGGCGCACAATGATGAATCCTGAAGTTTTTTCATGGATTGCACAGGAAGGGCCAATTGACAGAAAGAGAACTGTTCATATTGGTGGTTTGTAGTCCTTCTGGGAAATGTTTCATGTCGAATGTAACTGTAATACCTTCAGGTGAATACTATCTTTGCTGAACATGTTCGCTTGCTCACGCAAGTATACTCACTTCTTTTAAATTGTCATGCTCTGACAGGTAAAGCATGGGTATTCCATTACATTACTCGTTCCATTTTTCCAAAGTTATTCGGTGACATCACTGTCAAAAGAAACAGACTCGGATTAACGGACAAAGATCCTTCAGAATACAGAACATTTGAAGCAAACACACAGTCAGACAAGAACTATCAAAACAGCAAAGTAATGTTATCCACATTCCATGCAATATGGAAACCATTCAAAGAAACTATACGACCAAGATTACCAAAGAAATCTGGTGGTCTGTTGCTGTCTGCTATTGGTACAAGTTATGGTGAGATTATGACAACATATTTCATTTACATCAGTTCCATTTCGTAATCTCTCAACACAATACCTTGTCACGTGGTACCTTGCAGGATCCACTATCATGCTTTGGATTATGCATATATGCACGGAACACAAAACAGTATTTGAGCATGATAGATCACATGTTCTCCTGAAGGAGTTCTTGAGGACACAAAAAGTCAAGAGACACCTCTCAGTGGACTGCATATCCGCCATTCTTAAGTATGGTGATGCTATCATGTGCAAGGAATAGTTCCTCTCAAATCACCATTGCATGTACATTACCAACTGCATGGATTCGGCTACAACTTTGCCAGTAGAGGCCCAGAATCAAATTGTGCATGGTCACTTAGGAGTCCGTACTTATTTGAACATTGAAAAGGGAATAGAACGAATGACAAGGTACACCAATGAAAAGGCAAAGGAATCACATAGTGAAAGCCTCTGTAATCTTGAGCACATTAACTTGGCTTCTCGATCACCTACCAGTCAATACATCATCATATGAAGCCAAGGAATTGCGGATCAAAATTTTGATTCAAGAAAGAGATTAAAGTTGTGTCGTGTAAAGAAGAGTAGTTGGAATTGTTGGTGTTTCGGTTCAAGCTTATCTGATGACAACGCATGGTGGCCAAAGTTTTAACTTCCTCAATACCGCGATGTCAGAGAGATTCGGCTCAAGAGTAGCAGTAACATACGCTTTCTCTGGTGTGATTGCGGGTTTTATGACTGCATTGGGATTCCTTGTCACCATATATTTAGAGTGATTGGAGAAATGACAGTAAACATGTTTCACATTTGGCATTGGCGATATTATGAAGCTTATTACAGTGGCAATACTGATCTTGGAAGACAATTAGTACAAGCTCAAATAGAACACTTTGACCATAAAGGACTAGCTGTGAGATTGTCAGAAGATCAAATCACTATGTTGCTTGAAAATGATGGCTGTGAGCAACAGACTGAAGATGGGTCCAAGTTGTCATCAAATAGGACATTAAATGATTGGGTTGACACTAGTTTGTGAAGGAAAAATGTATGTGTGGATGCTGTCTGTGGTCTGATTTGGAGTCTTTTATTCTGGGAGGTAGAACACAAGGATTGGTCCATGCACTTGACGCTGGTTCTTTTGTGGGATACAGAGAAAGTGAGGGGTTTACTTCTAGACAAGCAAGACGATTGCAGAGTAGCATATCAAAGTTGGTACCATCATGTAATGACTCTGACAACGAATTCATTAACGATCAAGACGCGGAGGACTCATCCAAGTCGTCAAGTGAATCGTATGATATTGGATGTGTAACGAGCCTTGATGAAATTTGTAAATCAGTTGTTTTGTTGAACGATAATTTTGTATACAACAAAAGAGTACCCATGTGGAAATGGTAAATGACTATTTGGACAGAATTTGAATGCTACAGAAGGAAATGTTGGATACATTGCAGAGTGACTCACAGTGCAGAGAGGAACAGAGGGAATAAGAATTTGCATGCAATGAAGGAGCATATCGGTCACCACAGAAGAGGAAGAAAAATGCATTGGATTATTAGCTTTCACAGTCATCTTAGATAATTAGCATACACAGTGTGATGTAACCATTAACTTAGTACAACATCAGTACTACAACATCAGTCATTGCGTAGGTCAGGATTGTAAGTTCGGATCACAAAACTACACAAATGCGGCTTACGTAAGTAGGAACACGGGGGAATTCTGTCTGCCAAAACAAAAACATTACGTTAGTCAAAATCTCATCCAAGTCAGCATTTCTGCAGTCGTAATGTGACTGATGCGAATGATGAAACAATCTTCCTTCGTCTTACAAAATCTTTTAAACAGTAGTGTTTTGTCTGTCAGAATGATTCTTTTTGGTATACAGAATCACAATTTGATATTTGTTGCGGATGACGAAATACCGGCTTCGAACCCATTCCATCAGTACAGTTTTGTCAGTTGAAATAAGTTGTTTTGGCATACAGAATCACATTGAGATTATCGTTTTGTATGACAAAATAGGAGGTCCTTCGTCTTACGACAGTAGTGTTTTGTAAGTTGAAGTGACCGTTTTTGGCATACAGAATCCCATTGAGATTATTATTTTGTATGACAAAATATGGGTGCTTTGTCTTACGAAACCATTCGAACAGTTATGTTTCGTCTTTCGAAATAAGTCTTTTTGGCATACAAAATCACCCTTGATTTGAATATCTCATAAGATGCATACAAAATGCTACAGTTCTGGATGACAGAACATGTACTAGTTCATCTGACACAACTCATGTAAGATGAAGTGTTTTGTGGTTTTGTTGAGCAGTTATTTTGAACCACTCTTCTGTTGTACACCTTGACTTAAAGACCATCATCTAATTTTATATCTGGAAAACAACTAACATGTATAAACCAAACATTTTCCCCTTCATAAACATATCACAACAGAACCTCTTCATCGTTTTCATTGGACTCCTTGATGTATTTGTGGAGTGCCTCCACATTAATGGGACAATCATTGAAGGCGACTTCTGCACCTCCACGTTTCATGCACAGATTGATGAGTGTCGATGCTAAATTGGTGAACTTGATCTTGGTTTTTTTCACATGGACAAAATGGCATAAGATTAACCACTGGTGCAGAAACAGACTTGGCATGTCACCCTTTTTCCTTTGCCCTTGGGCGTCTTGTAACTTGCAATGCCAGGTACAAACCACCGCTCCATCTGTGCCGGTGCTCCCCACCATTTTCTGAACATCTTCGGTCTTCCATATGTAGTGGCCGTAATCAAACTGATTTCTTGGCCACATTTTCAATGAGGATGGAATGTGGCGATCCTTCCGATATGCCTGGATCTCGCGAATCATTACCTTGCACATTTTCTCAATCTGCTTTCGAATATGTTCTCGCATTTCTTCATAGAGCTCTCGAGTGAAATCCCTCAAGTTGATACCTTCAGTGGTATTAAAATGCCTATGGCCCTCAAAATTGGGAGTGTTCTTGGTGGGAGCTGTTGAACAGACAACAAACGCAATGCAAACAATTTTTACAAACAACTTGTCGAACTCTGTCTGCGCACTTGTGATGTAGTCGGAGGAAATCTCGCTGTAAGTATGGTTTGTGGCAGAAACAATACTGTCCCGTTTGATGTCATCATCTTTCACTGGAATGAGGGTGTTAGAAAGCAGAGTTTCCCATGCCTGTTCCATGATTCGAACACGGTCTTCTGAGTAATCACGCTAGCAGAGGAAGGGCTTAGACATGCAGGAATTGTTCGATAGGAATCGAGTGAACTCTTCAACCCCGCAGTGCATGACAGCATGCCTGATGAATCCAGGAAGATGCTCTAAAAAAGTTGTTAATAAAATAATAACATCCATTTCGAAATGTTTGTACACAATCATCAGGAACAACTCACCCAAATCAAGGATGGGTCTCCTGTTGTCATTACCAGTGTGTCCATTTGCCACAATCATCACTAACTTTTCATTTATTCGTATCCTCCTGAAAACACGTAATGTCCTTGGCTTATGAATCTTGCCAGTGTCAGGATCAACCGGTAAGTCACCATTGTCATCAATGTCGGACTCATTGGCAGATGTTACAGACATGTCGTCATGGTGTCTTTCCAGTGTTCCAGCTGAAGTATTGGTAGGTTTTGACAGCTCCCGAAGAGATTCAACAGCAGCAGTTGTTGCGGCTGCTTTGATTTCTTTGAGGGACTTTGTCTGGGACGTCTTGGACAGGCTTGCAAAAGTTTGCTGTCTCACTCGTGCTATCACAGCTTGGAGGACATCATTGGAAGGAATTAGGTTGAAAGTTTCCATAGGCCAGGGTGGCAAAGATGGAATGGTCAACTCATTGGGCAAGGAGTCTTCCATTGAACTAGGACCATCCTCACCATCCTCTTCTCCTGTTGTTTTGGGGTTCGCCCCAAGAGAACCAGAATTGATGGAATCAGAAACATGCTGGTTATCATGCATGAAAAATGTGGGAGAGGGGACTTCAGGTGGAGGTGCATCTTCCGTAGCCACTTTCTTTTTATGCCTGGAACCTAGTTGTTGTGGATGACGCAGGGGCTCATCCTCCAGATGACTTCCTATCTCAGAAATGGCAGGTAGGTCTTTCTGTTTCAGTAGAAAGGAATAAAAAGATGAGAATCACCATGATGACAAGTGAATAACGGAACTGCGGTCCAAACAGAAGAGACATACCCTCGGAAAATTGGCTGCGACATGCCATGGAGTGGGAAGATGGAGGTACAGATGGGGTCGTAGTGGCAGAGCTATTGGTGCGGGCATTTTTACAGATCGTGGATGCTTGACAGTCCGCGCAGCAACGAATTCATCGTCATTTGAGTCTTGAGGGGTATGTCGCTTCCCCTTGGACTGTGAATTTTGCCTTGTGACACGCTTATTTGCCGGTTTGGGCTCATTGGTGGCCTTGGAAACAGCCCGTGCAGGTGTGGTAACGGACTGGGTTGGAGGATCCTTTCTGGTTGAGCGCGATGATCTTGTCAATTAGCGGGATGAACTTGTCTTAAGATCAGTGGGCTTTTTCTTGGCAGAGGTGGAGGTATGGATGGCAGAATTGGATTTTTTGTTCACGGAAGCAGACTGTTTCTCTGCAGAAGAGGTAGCAGAGGATGGATTGTGGGCGGAAGTTCGTGCCATGATTACTTACTTATTTTGGAAGGCAAAATACTTTCTGAAAATTGAAAATATTATGGGTGTTTAGGAAGACAAGACAAAGAGCTGCATGATGAAGTTTACAAGTGCATGTCAATGAAAGTCACGCATTGATTGAGTACCACTTAGAAGGGGTCAATTGGTTCTGGGGGTCATGTCGGATAAATAAGTGTCATCCTCATGAATTGGTCATAACAAAAGCATCAATGCTACCTCACGTTAAATGGCACATCACAATTAAGCACATGATATATTTAAGATCCCAAGTTGGCATCAATTTTGGATACCCTTTATACTATCTTAATGTACAGATACCAACATAGGCAAATCTGGGTTTGTCAGACAAAATACCATAGAAGTGGGATTTTGTCAGACAAACCCACAAGGCTCCATATAACTGTCCCCATGTAATAAAATTAATACATTTACCTTTACATATGGAGCCTTTGTTTTTAGAACACACTTTGCCCCTAGGTACAACTAATGAAATCTACACCATTGTTGTCCAGTTTCCTCTGTAGCTAAGTACAATTAAGGCCTACGGCCATATCCTGACCTTGGGACCTGTTAGCGGCCCCACAGGGTCTGGCCCTCAGCCACTTGCACAGCCACGGAACCACCCACATCTGGGACTGCTCTTTGCCTGCTAGCGTAGTTTGAGCATCATGCTCATAAATCTAGTAGGTAGATTTTATCACCACCATGGTGCTCTTCTTCATCCTCACACAGCATTCTTCTTGTCTATTGTCAATCATCGATCATCCCAGTCCGCCGTTACTGTCCATTGTCACTGTCCATTACAACACACATCAATCATTGCACTATCTAATCTTTCTTAATCCAACAATGTATGACATGTTTAAACAAACCAACAACAACACAGACCCCGCAGACATCAATGCACATACCAGTTAAGAGCTATGAATGACAAGCCTCCTTCAACAGGATATGCATGCAGTGAATTCTCCCTTTGGGGAGGAGCACCTGGGTATCCACGTAACATTTGTGAAGAGCTATTGGAGAAGCCTCTCAATTACCTCCAATTATTTTTGTAAGTCCTCAATAGGTCATTGGAGACAGTGTGCTTTATTGTGTCACATGACTAGGACAGAGTAAGGACTATAATTGTTTGTGTCAACTTAGTTTTGCTATTTTCCTCCTTTCTCATACCGATTCAATGCTTGGAGAGATGTCCATCTATCTCTACAACAAGGGTGCAGCATCATTCCACTCTTTGTCTGCTAGCTCAAAGTCTCAAAGAAGAAAGCCTCCATTGAGGCATATCAAGCTCTGAGGCCAGATATTCATGAGTAGACAATTATTTTTGAGGACATGGTCTCCCTCTTGGGGTCAATGCTGAGACTCATTACAAACCCATTCACTTTGGTGAGCTTCAACTAACACTCACAAATGTAAATCAAGACAGGGTGTGGAGGTTATTATATCAGTGGGTTTGTAAGTGTGGTCATTACTCTGTTGGGAATAGCTCAATGATATTGATGGCAACTGAACCTAGTCATGCACATTGACCACAGGCACAAATTGTAAGTGTGGCTTATCCAAGGAGGTTGAAAAATGAATGTGGTGTGGTGGAACAACAGCCCATGTCTTCAGTGACTTTGACTACATTTCTCTTTGTTTCAAGACAATCCAAGAACTGAGAATAGTGAAATCTTCAATATCGGTTGCTGTACTGTTTTATTTTCATTTCACAGAGTTTTGCTACGATTGACATTTTTGTCCTAGACAATGTCCAGACTATTTCTAGACAATTCCTGGACAATTACGGAACTGATTTTTAGAAAATGTAATTGACATGATCAGTAACACAACATAAAAATTAATACATTTACCTTTACAGATCATTTGACTCTTAGAACATGCTTCACCCCTGGGTACATTACAGTCTGGTTGTAGTAGTAATAATTTCAACATCATAAACCAAAGAGTGACTGGGTGCTGTGGCAATCAACAATTTTCATTTGTTCCAAGACCACTATACATGCCCAAACAGGGCCAATAGACCCAAAGATTTGCAATATGACAAATCAATGTAAGCTGATAAACAACTCAGCTGGTCTGTCTTAAAATTAGAGAAGGATGATGCATGCCTTGAAGAGGATTGGACATTTTGGAAACACTTTTCTTCACTGTGGATATACCTGGATAGTAGACAGCAAACATAATGTAAAAGAAGATCCATAATTGCATGTTTCTATTCACTTTCTCTCTCTGATAATATCCACTACACTCTTGTTCTGTTGTATCCTTCAGCTAGATGCACTTGTACAAAGAATTTTGCATGGGCATTGGGCTTTCCATTATTCAATAATTATCAGAATTAAGGGTTTCCTTTAATTAAAAGAAAGTATTACCATTCTTAAGTATAGTTTGAGTGGATAGGGTACATGTTGTATTTGTGATTGATGATAGAAAGCAGATTCAAGTCAATACATCTGTTGTTCGGGGTTCATGAAAATATGGAAACTATGATGGCTTTCATCAAGTTGATCGAAGAGGAAATTCCTATCTTAGAGATGGGTAGAAATATTTATCTTTGTTCTCATTGTCTGAATAAGATTTCAGAAATATAAGTACTACATCAGGTTTCGAAACTTGTGGTGCAATATCACCAATTTAGTCGGTCTCTGACCCTGATAGGGATATTGACTCTAAGAAATATTTCTGCAAGAGCCAATTGGACAGTATCTTAGTTCAATGTTACATGTCCATGATCAACCTGATGGTACTGATCTTGAAAAAGGGACGTAATATTACTTACAGTGAAGCTTGATGTGCCTTGCATTTGTTGAGGATGGAAACGTGATTGGAAGCAAAGCTGTAATGATAGTGTTCTACAGAAGAACATGTCTTCGTAACTCTCTTCATATTGATTTAATGACTTCTGAAATCCCTTTGGCAAACTAGCCTGTAGAATGCCACAAAAGTATGAGATTCAAAGAAAATCAGATACCATTCACTTGAGCCCATGCCAGAAGCTAAACTAGCTCTGATGGATGCAAGTTTGAAAGTATCATCAACAAGGGAAAATTTTCCAAAAAGTATGGAAGAAAATGGAGCCATGTGAATCAAGACAGGAGACAACCATTTCTTTTGGGGATATGGGAAAAGTTTTACTCTTGGGCATCATGATGCAAAAGTCTTTTATATCCAAAATCTATCAATAGCATCATCTGAGGTACATATTGTGGATGCTATAATCTAATACAGAGATGCTGGTGCATAACTAATACAAGAGATACAGACATTGAAAAGATACGTCACATCAAATGGCTCAATCATAGCTCCCTAAGAACTAAATTTTCTTACGAGCATGCAATCCGGAAAATAAAGAACCTAAGCTGGACGGACACAATGCAGATATTGAGCACTAGAAAGTTGGACGCTGACCATTTTAATTTGGAGGCAAAATATACATAAAAATATAACTGGGGGAAATGGAACTCAGCTAAATAATAAAGGAATGTGGATGCTATAATCAAATACAGAGATGCTGGTGCATAACTAATACAAGAGATACAGACATTGAAAAGATACGTCACATCAAATGGCTCAATCATAGCTCCCTAAGAATTAAATTTTCTGACGAGCATGCAATCCGGAAAATAAAGAACCTAAACTGGACGGACACAATGCAGATATTGAGCACTAGAAAGTTGGACGCTGACCATTTTAATTTGGAGGCAAAATATACATAAAAATATAACTGGGGGAAATGGAACTCAGCTAAATAATAAAGGAATCACATTGCTCTGATTATTGCATGTCTGTTGATGGACAAAATGGCATGGATGATTGCAACCAATATCTTTCTTTGCTCAACAAATCAATGTTCTAAATTCGTGCGGATGATAAGGATTGGTAGTCAATTGTTTGTTGAAGGTGAGGACCATAGAGAACATTTGACCCATGTAGAAAAGGTACATTTCTAGTGCAGAATATTCAAATTTAGTTTGTTTGTTTGAACTCTGATGATTTACTTTTAAGTGCTCACAATAAGGTTTTCTAAACTATCATCTGGCATGCTGAATGTCTTGATAGCAAAACAAAGAATGCAGTTTCTGAATTATTTAGCTGTCTTAGGCCATGGCCTAAGCCGTTTTGGTAAAATATTAAGAAATGAGAATGGAAGGGCAATGCAATCCCTTTTATCCCAAAGTGAAACTGTGTAGGTTTGTACCATCCTGGAATGTTTGTCCCATTCTCATGAGGGGTGTTCTCGTGTGGTGACCAAGATCCAAAAAAATGGATCTTTATCCGTGTAAGGATTCCTCCTCACTTGGGAGTTTAGGATTATTTCTTACTTGGGAGTGTCTTATTTGGTACATAGGGGTAGTAAACAAGGAAGATTCTTGGACTATGTCAGGCCATTTACCAATGGAATATCGACTGGTTCAAAAATATGTCGACCTCCTTGCACCTCTGAGTTTAGCTAAAAATGCATTGTAATTTGCCCTCTTCAACTGGATTGACCATATCCAGTTTTTCATTCTCCCGGTCCTTTGGTGTCATTATATGGACGTGTGCTATGACTTCATCATGGTCATGAATCTCTGGAATGAATACGTAGAAGAACAATCATGAATAGCTGATGTCATCTTCGTGAAAAAGAATATTTTCAACTTTGATTCCGCATTATCCAAAGAATGGTGTGGTTCTCCACATGATTGTTGCTTTCTGACAATGGCTCAAATGAATAATACTGACATTGAAATCTCTTAGACATGCAGAAGAGATTGTTCCGGATACCATTAGCTTCCAGGTTCTTGCTAATTTCTTTGCCACAGTTCTAGCCTTCTTCTCTCTCCTCCATGTCAAACTGTTTAATCTAGATGCTTGTAGATCAGTGAGGTTTTAGATTCAAGATCTTTGTCATCATTGTCAGGATCACTTTCCGCAGCTAGATGCTTTACTCTCATTTTCTGTAATGATGATGTGGATGCCAATATTGGCCTAAGGGCTGCAATGCTTGTGAGGGTGATGAAACATTGAGTTGTCATGAAGTGGTGTTGCAGAAATGGCACAACTGTACAGGCTTTTGTCTTGAGGCCTTTTGGTGGTGAGAAGACCATGAACATGATTAACATTGGAGGAGCACAAAATCTGTTCTGTTAAAGTGACAGGACATTGTTCCCAAACAACGTTTACTATTCAGGACTATTCAGGCAATAACTGTTTGCCCCAATTCATAGTCTACCCAGTCCAAGACATGACCAACTGGGCTATTACGAGGACAAAAAAGATGTTGGTCCAAGAAATAGCTCAGCCATTGGAAACCAAGAGCCAGGTCCAAAAAAATATATGATTATTACTGCATTAATTGTGCCCTCTCCTGCATTAGATCTGCAACACCTAAATAAAATTTGTTCATCTCTTAACTAATAATGTTCATGTGATAAAAATAATTCCTTGTCAAATGTTTAAAACCATATTCAAATTGCTGGATAAATGTTCCTATGAATACATATTCTATGTCACAAGAAAACAGAATCACTTTCACATGGATAATTATCACATTATTTGTGACAGCACATTGTACTCTATGAGGCACTTCGATTTCAGAAATTATGTGTAATAAGAAACATGAGAGTTGCAAAAGAATCTAATTACTTCTAACCAAAAAAATACAGATTCCCCATTTGACCAGCATTGCTTATTCAATGCAACAACATAAGTTTTAAATCCAAATGACACGAAGACCTAAGATTTCATTTGTATGCATCAATGTACTCTTCAATCTCAACCCACCAAATGGTGTGTTTTCCTAAGACAAAACTAGCAAAAACAAATTGAACAGAAAATTCAAATAAAATTATAGACACTGATACGAAGAATGATTTGATTGTAGCAAGAATTTATTCATAATTTGATTACTTTATCCACGATATTGGATACTTGTAATGTTGATAAATGTTATGCCATGTTGGGTACCGGAACTCCAACAGTAAACCAGAGATACAAAGTTGATTGGTGACCAAAATGAACAACAAGCAAATATCAAATCATAGGATGACCTCCCTAATCACCTGCCAAACAGCAGAAGTAGTAGTTTAACCAATACAAATTATACATTGCATTAGAGACTGCACAGATGATTGGTAGTACATCAATGCAGTGGAAGTACAAACCTAAATACAAATCCCATTTGTGTTTGTCTAAAAGCAAAACTATTCAAAAATCAATTCTCAAGAAGAAACAGAAGGACTTGAATTGGTTGGACCATTGCCAACAATGCAACATAAAATGATTGATCATTCAACTTTGAGCCCTGAATGAAGTGGAGGGAAGAGGATATTTTTGTATATATTGTTTTAGTGTCAATTGCCACTGTATGCATTGACACTTCATGGTTGTTTCTTTATTAGTCACAACAAATCGAACCATTGAGGAAAGTTTCAATACGTGAAGATAGGCTGTATTCTCATATAGAAAACGTTGTCTGGGATGATGTTTATGGTGTTGTATCAACTAAGAATTGACTTGTCAGTTATGGCTTGGTCAGCCATTGCTTCTGTGGCAGTCCTGTTATTGTAACCAAACAAGTAGAGCTTACAGAGGATCTGTTGAAGAAAGAGCCAATCTGGCTAGTTACATAAAGCAGGGGTGATAATTGTGAACCTGACCTAAGCCGAAAAGTATTTAGAAAATCTTGTAGTATGCCTTTCAGCTTTGTATTTTTGATTTTTGTCAGTTGAGCAATTGAACTCTTTCAACTGCTTACTTGGAATATTGTCTTCTTTGGAAGATACCAGATAGGTATGTACTTCAAATGTATTGTTTCTGAGAAACCAATATCTTATGATTTTTGTCCTTCCTCTGTATCAAACAAGTGAAGGAGACTTTATGGCGTTCCACCTGGAAGCTCCCTGATTCTTGGCCTATGTCAGAACCATGTTCTGTGTATCTGCTTCTGGGTGTTTTCCATAGATCTGAGCATTGATTGCACCCCAATGGCTAGTTGAGCCAGCGGTTACATTGTATTAACACACCATCTTGTGCTTCATCTCATCAACCATCCCTGCTCCTTCCATCTGTTGGTATCCTTTCTTGCTAAAAAGACTGTAGGACTTAGGAATTATACAGGTGTTGACAAAGGTTGGAATCTCCGTTGGTTTTGGTAGTATTATATCAAGATGGTTCACTCTCCCCATTGGAGCAAAGATGGTGTTGATGATTTGGTAGCTTTTTTAAGTTGGGTAAAGGTTAAGAGGGAGGGCAAAAGCCTGGCACAAGCTCAAAGCATAGGCCCAGTATATGTACAAATGTACAATAAAATGACTCAAGGCTTCTAAATCTACATAAGATTGCTATTTTCTTTGTTTTTTTTGTTTTTTTTTGTCGACAAGAGATGGCTTATTGGTTAGCAGTGGCTGTGTTGGTAAAAGGCTGATGTGGATTGCTGTTACTTTTTTGTTAAAGATCTCAATGTTATTATTCACTTCAAATAAAATACACCCTTTTCTAAATTATACAGTCGGGAGTCTTTCTGTGGGAGTCTATCTGACATTCGGTCCTCAAAATACTACTTGCATATCATAATGCATGATATGGAAGTACTGAAATATAAGTTACCTGGTTGGCAAATTCAACAGGATGGAAATAATGACACCTTCATCACATTCCAATTGACAAGGCCAGCAATAGTTTACTGAATATTCAGCCACAAATAAAAGTTATGTACAGTATTGCTTACTGCACTTTCTCCTTGTCATTGTTCTGTCCCTAAGCAGGTTGTAGATACAATATATCTAAAAACAGTCCTTTATGACTCAATGCCGTTGAGTGAATCAATCTTTTCACTCAATGGGTTATTTTTATTAGTCAATTAGTTGATTTGGCTGTATTGGCTGATAAATAGCATGCTTTGCATTGGTTTTAGTTCATGTTGCGATCTTCACTCTGCCTTTTCAAATTGTGATGGGAATTCGAGAGTCAATTTTTTGGGAAAAGTTGAAAGGGGTCAATGTATTTGATAAGATTTGGCCCAAATGCCCATCGAGGCAGGGCAATGCAACAATCAACAAGCAACAGCAGGAAAGCAAGAGTAGACGAGGGAAGATGTCCAGAGGACTTGATGGCCGTGGCCCCACTCGTGTGCAGCAGCATCAACGAGGGTATTCTCTTAGTTTTACACCAAAAACTATTGTTGGGAGTGCAGATAATAGAATTATGGATGGCTCGGGATGCGAGCACTGTCCTGCAGTCAAGTTCACACGACCCCATCGTGACCCATCAACACCTCAACGTCAGTCCACTTACGCGGGAACTCGGTAGCCTTATTTATGCTATCTTCCGTTGAGTACTGGATACGACATCCGGGCACAAACTCTGACACCGACACGGGTAAAATTAATCAGTCCCCTCAAGCTAGGCCGGTTCACAATCGGGCTGGCTTGTAAACGGGTCGGTCTGACATCGGTCAGGTACAAGATCTCACAGCACATGACATGGGTCGGTTTGACATTGGTCAAACACAACACCCTAGCGGCAACACTTATTTCAATACCCAATCATTTGGACATGGTCAATAGGCAACATTATCCCCGTGTCATTATGACTAATGCTAGTGAAAATGGCAAACTAACATGTCCCTAGGCACCTCTTCCTAGGTAATAGGCAACAACCCCATTGCTGATATCCAGCAATTATATTCTCAACGCTTGGAGTAACACAATCACTCACAAGACCAGGACAGCTCGGCCACCTGAAAATACACAAAATACGGGACACAACAGTGTGTCCAAGACACTACTACTGAATTGAACATCTCTGCAGTATGCATAGTGATTTGCAAGGTCACACAGCAAGTTACAGCTAGTTCCATCGCTTGAGACCAAAAGCGACAATGTCTTGCACCCTTGGTGAACGTTCCTCTTTGCTCAGAACAATACAGTTCACATCCAGTTGTCTTGAAGCCTGAATAACACATTCAGTTCAGCTCCTTACACTTGACAACATTGCACCAGGCAATTAATTCAACGTGCACATGATTCAATAAGAATCATCATAACATCTGATCTCGCAAACTCAGCACTTCCTGGGGATCACACAGGAGTTATCAGCTACCTGTGTTCCACCCAGTTTGTGAGGAGTTGCTTCGGGCTTGCACTTGCAAGAATTTGAGTGTCAAAACATTCTCAGACCCACAACCTTGGGTCATCCCACAATTGGATGGTGTGCCATTACAC
This sequence comes from Cyclotella cryptica, assembly GCA_013187285.1. Lineage (NCBI taxonomy): Eukaryota > Bacillariophyta > Thalassiosirophyceae > Thalassiosirales > Thalassiosiraceae > Cyclotella > Cyclotella cryptica. The sequence continues at coordinate 72,654 of JABMIG010000195.1, read as the reverse complement.
AATCAACAATTGGGGACAATGAATGTTCTCAGACTCCTCTGAGCATTGAGTCTGCAGACTCCTACCTGAGTCAGTGTTGCTCTCAAGACTGGAATTCGGCCAACAGCGTGCCTGATGGGGTGATCAGTCCCAAAAGCATCTGATGGTGCATCTGCTGGTATTGCAAGATTTCTGCACTGGCTTCCATGACTTGGTAAAGCTTGCAGTTGTTGTGGTATCAACATCAACACAATCCTGTTGGACACCGGACTGAAGCTCTCATGAAGAGCATGAACCAGGCATGTACAACAGCCTGTCCCCTTGCTGAATTGATAGCACTGAGGGATGCATCAGCAATATTGAAAAGGTCCCCTCACCAATGAGGAAGTTGGGGCGCTTGACAAGAAGGAGAATCAGTATCACTTCGGTAATACAGAGAAAATGATTTAACTGGTAAGTGGCACACGAGGTTATGGTTGCTCCTATAGAGTTTGGTACCGATGCAGTTGTTGGCATCCCCGCCAGACAAGTGCCAACCATAAGCTGTGACATCGGTCACACCCACAATGACATCGGTCATGCTCGTGGTAAATCAAAAGCCACAAAGAAGATTCAGCACAAAGGGAGAAAAGGAACGGAAGAGCACATATGTCTAAGTAGGGGGTATCCATCCCACCGTACTGTTCGGACAAACTTGACTCTTATCGTGGAAAATGGGGGCTGCAGTCGTCACTGCAATCTGCCTCCACCCACATAGCATCCACATCACCACTTGGTGATCTATGAAACAGTGGACAACCCATCCTCGGATGGTTTGCTGAAATTTGCAACAGCTGTCGAGCTGTCCCCTCAGGATGCAAACACGGTAAGACTTGCATATGTCCGTTGTCATACTAGGCAATAAGTAGGGTGTGGGTTGCACCAGATACCTATAGTTGCCTGTATCCACAACCTGCAAGAATATTTTTCCGAGTTTGCCCAATGATACACATTGGTTGCGCCTAGCAGTGTGCCAACTGGCCCACGCGCATGTCGTTCATGATAGCCTTCTTTGCAGCCCCCTGCAAGGCAAGAAGAGCCAACCAAGCATGACATTCCATGGCAGCTCCAGCTACCAAGACAGAGTAGAAAAGCTTGTAGATGGGTCAACTCGATGACTCCCATGGTAAGACATTTCCATGCACAGTGACCACGACGGGTATGTGTTGTAGGCCTCTGAAGCACCGTACAATTCATAGAACATGTACCATTTACTTGATGGAATAATTGGGAAGGCACTCTAGACGCTAGAGATTGTTGGAGTAGGTGATGATCCTGTCTGGCCGAACAGGACCAAAATCATACTCAAGGTCAGTCTGTTTTTCTTGTAATTCTTGTTACACGTTACACAACTAAGTAAATAACGGCAGCAAAAAAGGATGGCATCAACCAGTCCCTTACTGGTACCATCCCCACAGCCATCGGACCGTGCATCAGTCTCGGACTGGTAAACAAGACATGAACCATGCACCCGGCTTCCCAGCCGGTGCAACACAGTAGCTTCGGCTACGCAACCAATACCACAGAATACCCAGAGTGATTATCGGTCACAAAGTTTTGAAATCATGGGCTACAGCCAGTCTCGACTGGCACCCACAGCCATTCACCTCTCTGGCTGTGACACCATCATCAAGTAAAATGAATTTGCTGGCCCACTGCCATCGCATGTGGGACTTCAGCAACAGCCCTCCAAGGGCCCCTGTGAACGTCACTGGGGTCAAATGCCTCACGGCGGATTGTTGTATCGGCTTCGCCAACACTATGGGAAAAGGACAAAGTCCAGATCCACTGGCTATCATGCAGGACATGACAGAAGATCGAAATCAACTGACATGTTCGCGACACCTGCAGCCAAAATAACACCTCATGCATCAAGGCAAGGAGCCAAGTGCCTGGCGTACACATCCCCTGGGAGGGAGCACAATCCCCTTCATCAGGCATGGCCAACAATACGGTTGGCTTCACCATCATTGAATCGTGCTCTCGGAGCTCAAACGATGGCGGTGGATGGCATGGAGCACATCCCGCTGCTGGTACGTCCTCTCAGGGCTCGACGCAGCATTATCAATGCAGAAACCCAAACAGACACAAGCTTGACACAAATACCAGGGCACATCCCTTGGTGCAGGCAGATCTTCGGATCTTTCAGCCCATATCCGCTTCGGCGGCACCGTACTTTCCATCGTCAGACTTGGGTCTGATAAACTGATAAGATTTGGCCCAAATGCCCATCGAGGCAGGGCAATGCAACAATCAACAAGCAACAGCAGGAAAGCAAGAGTAGACGAGGGAAGATGTCCAGAGGACTTGATGGCCGTGGCCCCACTCGCGTGCAGCAGCATCAACGAGTGGTAACCTAGATCTCCCAAGCTAGTCACTTTCTCGGCCCTTTCGTCGGGCCGAATGCGCCCCTATAGGGGTATGAAGAAGATTCGTACACACGTTGTTTCTTCTTATGGCTAATTTGCCATTGCTCTACCTTGCTGGAAAAGAAAGACTTTTGTCCGTGCCTGACTACGATATAGATAATTGCACGATTTACTAAGAGATATTGATATATTCTCTTAGTTTTACACCAAAAACTATTGTTGGGAGTGCAGATAATAGAATTATGGATGGCTCGGGATGCGAGCACTGTCCTGCAGTCAAGTTCACACGACCCCATCGTGACCCATCAACACCTCAACGTCAGTCCACTTACGCGGGAACTCGGTAGCCTTATTTATGCTATCTTCCGTTGAGTACTGGATACGACATCGGGGCACAAACTCTGACACCGACACGGGTAAAATTAATCATATTCCAGCAGACCGGAATTGTTGTGTTTGTAGAGGAGTACTTAGGTAGGTGCTGTAAACATCGCTATTTATGAAACGTTCTAAAACTTTGAAGGACACACTTGCATCCTTAGGGGACAGAATTATTTTATTCCTTGTCCATTTTAACCGAGGGTAAAGTGTATCATTTGTAATTCTAGATGTAGCACTGAAATGGATGGGATATGTGAAATGATTCGACGAGTGCAGGATGTGATCTAGTTCGCGATAAAAGCAAACAATTTTCTGATGGGACTTGAAGGATTATTTGTCAAAAACATCACACCAGCATCAAGCAAGTATTTTCTCTAGCAATGGGGAATGAGTTGTCTTCCTGAAGTTGTGCATTATTCCCTATGTGAAAAAGAAGAGTTTGATAAGAGTAAGACAAATGCATTGCCAGCCACGCAAACACTCAATTGAATTATTTACTCACCCAGTAATCTGCATTAAACTTAAATATAACAGCTACATCCAGTGGAAGTTCACTGATGAAACTCGCAGAAGGGAATTGACAGAGTAACTCTGAACCTGGAAAAGCTGTCTGGTGAGTTATCGTGGCCAGACTTGTTATTCTTCCCACACGTCCATTCAAAAATGGTAACAGTGGAACTTCGTCTCTATCATAGAACGACCCAGAATCCTTGAGCAAAATTTTTCGAAACTCCGTTGGATCTGTTCCTTTTTGTTTATCAAACGGAATTTCCCAAAAGAAATTACCTGCATCATATGCGCTCACCCCTTCTTTGATCCCTCTTACGCTTCTATCAAATGCAAAAACATCAGAAGAACCGTTCATTTCGCAAATTGCTGACATAACTATATCGTTGGTACTTATTCTCCCACGAGCAATCGTGTCATCGTCTATTGCAGTCGCCTTGTCATTCATACCGGTAAGATTCTTCCCACGCATTTCATTTTTTATCTCACGAATCTTTTCTTTGCTCAACAAAAGATACTTACAGCGTCGTGTTGGCAGTCCACGTAGGTTCTTAAGTAGACCCCATCCAAATGGCAAGCCGTAACTCCGATGATAATCTCTCTCTGAAAAGATTTCTGGGTAAATCTCATGAGTTGCTTTTATTGGATTGTTCCACTCGATCGGTGGTGGCTCGTTCCCATTCATATATGAGGAAATTTGACTTATGAGTTGGAAGTATGTTGTACCGTCACCAATTGCATGGGACATTTTGACGGAATAAGCAGCATGACCATCTCCGAAGTCAATTATTTTCGCTGATTGAGCAGAGGGAAGAAATGCTGTCAGCTGAGGAGAAACGCGATACATTCCCTTGTTGAAAGAGTCTCACCTTGAAACAAAGGGTTTCCATTTTCGATCTGCTTGAATGTAAAATCAGGTCTGTCCAACATATATGGCGCAAAATTTGAACATACATAGTCGAATAGTCTTTTTGCGCCGTTACTCCCTAGATCTATTCCCTCATCTAAAACTTCTCCCAGCCACATCATATTTTTTGGTGGCTCAATCACTTTACAAAATGAATGATTGTTTGGATTGTATACGTTAGGAACAACATAAATCTCCTTCCGGTCCCATGGCCAAGGAGATGTTTTTGTTTCAATTAGTTTTCCCGTTAGGATCGGATTTGCTCTAACTACAGCTTCGACGGCAAGTTGAAATGCTTCAGTAGCTTGAGGAGTCCACCCTTTGGATAGGGACAGTCCCTCAATAGAAACACAGCGTTTGATCATGTCTGTGGCTCGACCCTTGTGGATCAAGTAAGGCGATGTCTTTTCGGATGATTTGATTTGTAAATCAAGCGGTCTCGATACATCTCCTGCATCTTGAACAACTGCGCTATGAAGTATTGAAGATGTTTCGGTATGGCGATCGCAGTTTATTGAGGGGTTTTTCAAGATGCGATTCAGTGTAAATGCAGGAGCCCACGCCCATGATTGGCTGGAGAGAAGAATAATTACTGTTTGTAAGGATTTCATTGTTTGATTGCTTATTTGTTGGGTGTTTTCATTGGACTATGGCATTTGGCAGCGCGAGCCACTGAACGATGGAACAAAACTCGAGATCGGGGCGTGGATGTGGGGTGAGCGGGAGTTGGGCTGAGTTGGGGTTCTCATCAAGTGTGGATTGGTACAATTATTCTGACATCATGTCAATACCTTTAGTATTACTAGTTGTCTTTGTATCAGAGAACATTTTTTCTACGTGAAAAGAACGAACAATTCGCTCGAAATGATATCGTTTAATGCACTTGAATGGTAGGCAGCGAGTTCCGATGGTGGACATGGTGGACACCTGTGGACACCACGCTACATCAGGACTCGCGATCCGCGGCATCGAATTGACACCGAACTCCAACAAACACAAACCGAACGCCCCAGTATAGTACAATAAAGCAACCGCATCGCATGCTATTCGAGACACATATCATATATGTCATTTTTGAAGCGCACAAGTTTACCCAAACATAAATTATGGTCGCCATATCGAATTTCTCCCACCCAGCTTCTGTCGGATACAGTTTCAGCCCGGGCGGTCTCCTTTTCCCGTATCATTTAGGTGTAATAACCTCACTCAACTACCACAAACGGCTTCCTCCATCGGTGCATCTCGCGGGTGCATCGGCGGGTGCTATCGCTGTGGCGGCTCATGCCAGTCAAACGCCGCCAGAACACGCGTTTGAGGCCGCGCACCGGGTGTGCGAAGAATGCAGAAATAAATTTAATGGGCGAGCCATCGGGAATCTATTGCCTCTTCTGAAAGTCGAACTGGATAAAACGTTTTCTCAAGACGCTCATGTTATCGTTAACGAGAGGGAAGGAATTGTAGCTTTGGCGCATCGAGAACTGTTTCCCAACAATCGGCCAGTTTTAACTACTAGTTTTGACACTCGAGACGACCTGATTGAGGCTGTCTGCGATAGCTCGATGTTTCCATTCTTTAGTACCCCGTTTCCGGTGCGACTGAGATATAGATCTAATGAGAAATTTCCACGCGTGATTGTTGATGGATTCTTCTCGGTCCCAAGGTGAAAGCTTCCTGGTTTGTCATCATTCGTCCTTCGTTTGTGCCATATTATTGTATCACATACTATTGTTTACTTTTCCTTTCATCACTTGCCACACACAATAATGATGTCACCAGAGAACGGTATGGGTGCCCTGACTTTGCACACTTGAATTTCGACAGTAAAGTAGAAGAAAAGCTTCGGCGGTTGGGAGGAGTTCTCGTTGACCAAAAAAACGGTTCAAATGGGGAATGCAATAAAAACTTGGAGTCGAGTTACGATGAATACGATGACACACCTGTTGTTGAACGTACAATCACAGTAGCCTGCTTCCCTCATGAAACTGTGGGACTTACTGCGTCACTAGAGCACGATCAAATTAGTCCGGCGCCTGATTATGAAGATCCGATAGGGCAGATGACTGAACTGTTCCGATATGCAACACAACCTTCATCGAGGGAAGAGTTGCATGAATTGTACGAAAAGGGTTGGGCTGATGCTGAAAAGTGGTCTTATGAAGAGGATTTACGGGATAGAGAGTTGATGGACGGCTGGTTGCAAGAACAAAGAGAGAAAAGTGATCTAGATGATGCTATCAAAGAGGGAAAACTGTTTTAGACAATCACATGCTGAGGATGTCCAAAGAGATGGATTCGATGCATAAGAAGACAAAACCTACTCATAAAAACTATATAGTAAAAATTCTGTGTGTTTTCTCATCGAACTTAGGGGGATAACTTCGATCATCAATTCAGCTGATCGAAGGTGCTTTTCTGACACTTGCCATGGGTTTTCAAGGTTGCAAGGGAGGTGGGTTGCACGTATGGTACAAGATGTGAACAAAAAAACTCTGTTTTCTTGCAGAGGAGACAAAGATGACTGCATAGATTGAGGAAGCTATAAAAATGAAACACCCAACCGTTGTTGACGTAGTACATGGTGCATAAACCCATTGATTCTTCTGACAATCCTTCTTTTGATGTGGCGTACCTCATATCAAACAATACGTCCCTGGCCTCCTTCTTTGATGGGCGAGGCCTCTCAAATAACATTCTAGCAGTTGACTTTGCTACAGGTTTAAAAGCATTGTTCGTGAAAGTGTATGACTTGAAAACTACCAGCATAACAGAAGTTCAGAATAGCATTGGGAAAGCACAGCAATTAGCCTTGTTACATTGCTCAATAAAAAACAACTATCAGCCTGCATACTCATTGGAATGTAGATGAAGGAAATACTAGGCTGAACTCAGGTGACATGTTAATCCACCCACAAGACTTATGCACAAGAAATCCCTAATTGTTATTGACATTGGCCAAAGTTTTTTCCATAGTAGCCTAAGTATATGCTTATGATACAAATCTAGGACACACCAACTTTCCATCACTTATGACACAGTCCAATGCATCATCAGCAAAATTCAATATCATCATTATTGTCAGTCAAATGCAATTTGGCTGATCAGAATAATGCAACCAGCTGTGCACAGCATCATTTGTCAGGAGTGTGTAGAACCCTAGACACCAGCTCAAAAAGTGCCCACCGCTCTGTAATACCCCTGTAGAAACAAACCAAAAGAATTCAATTCTCATGCAGGCTACATGATACACCCTTCATGATTGATTGGCACCAATCATCACTTCTTAGTAACAATTTAAACTAATACTTCCCATTTTCATTTCTCTTTCACTTGATTCACCACACTTCTAAATAATAGCATTACCTCTAGTAGGTAACTTTAAGCTTATAGTTGACTACATGAGGCCTTCTTGTGTATTGACTCTTGCTCCCACCATTACCACCCTTACATAGTACTTGTGCAGCTCCCTAATTCATCAGTTACATTTTTTATGTGATTCTAGCACTCACAGTTACAAGTACAATACAATTGAGGCATTTTTCTCTTTGAGCAAACACAATCAAGAGGGCGGCACAAGCATACAAGAATTCAAGTGCACAGAGAATTATCATGATACACCCACGAGAAGTACCCAAGAGATTTTCAAGGCCCAATCTATTGGGCCCCCTATTGAATGAGCCCTCGCAATATTGGTACTCACAAAGGCCATGCAAATGGAGGAGAAAATGTAACAAACCACCAGTCCATATATTATTATGGTGACGGACGAACTTTAGAAGACAATAGACTCTACTGCAAAGATGCCAAGCTTGCTCTTGCAAAGCAAAGTTGAGAGTGACCATCTGGTTGTGTAGAGCTACCAGCAGTTTATCACGTAGCTTCAACAAGCAATCAATATCTTCAAGCATTAAGGCCCAAAGAAGGCCTATGACTAGCGTTTAGGGACCAAGAGGGATGCTAGGCCTCAAAATCTCTACAGGCAAAGTTTGGGAAGACTCCACACAGGCCAATTGATATGAGAAAGACCTAAGGGAAGCAAATGAATCAGTGGTAAGTTAGATCTTGCTACAACCCAACTTTCTCATGGAGGGGGCTATATGCTATAGAGAAAGATCCTTGTTGAATATAATAACTGCAGTCTCTGGACAGACTTGTGGGGAATATACTGCACAGGGTAGCATAGTATTGGACTCCTACATTGAGTGCATCACCTTTGCTTTCCTCCTGGTTTTCTTTCTACCGTATGAATCGGTCTTTAGGTAAATGAAATGTCAAAAGATACATTAAAAAGTAACTTATAATCCGCTCAAATTAGTTTATTGTCCCTGTTATTTTTTGGTATCTTGGCCTATTTACTTCCATAGGGGGGTGCTTCCGTTTTCTGCCCTTTGTAACTCCGCTCGCACCAAAAATTGATCGTCCTCCCCCGTCTTCATCATATGTGATGTGCCCCATGATGTGTGGTGTGTTCCGCTTACATCTGGCATAACTCCACAACTAGAAGGAGTTGTCGGGAGCTACACATATGGGCGTGTTGCTGACAGTGAGGAGAATCTATTTTTTTATGTTTTAGTGCTCACAGAGTGTCCATGCAGCAGAAAAGAACAAATGTCACTAGTTTGACTCCCACTCGACTTATAATGTGAATGACCTAAAAACCGATTTATACGGTAGACACAGTATAAGTGCAAAGGTATGCCATTTGTAATTAACTTAAAAAGCCTGTCAGGGCACCTATCCTGTATTTTGTATTGTCTGTCCAACAGATGAATGGCCTGTCCTGCCCATGCATACAGCCATTTTGTGCAAAAAGGAGGTAGTATTTATACACTAAAAATTCATGAATATAGGCTTAGACAAAAATGTGTGGTACACACTAACGTAGCCATGGAGCATGCTACATACGTATGGTACCAGTAGCCAAACTTACTCAGTCTTGCTGAACTGACAAAAGACCTCCCTCTGGAGATGTGAGTACATCTCTGAGAGAGTTGTGGTGTTGGGCCTCAAGCCCATGGCTGTTTGCTCCTGGACCGGACTAGAGCATCAAGAAATAACATAATTTTTCAATTATCACTTTTTTCTTTATTTTCCCCTCAACTTCGTTATAGACCTCCGGACCTTCACCGTCAGGTTATGGCCCCTTTATTGGCTGCTTGTTCAGCAGTCCTTGAGTCAAAAAGTTCACCAGGATGTTGGAGCCATGCTGATTTTGCATGTCACATTCTACATATATGTGACATGGGCCAACAATCTGCCTCATTCAGAATCTCTAGGTACTAAGCAAAAAATCCAAGTAAGGAATATTCATAAGCTCCCCAGTCAGAAGGGATCATCACAAAGACAAGGATCCAGATCTTTGTATCTATGCAACAGGAGAACATCCATGTAGAGAACATCCCAAAGGGAAGGGCATAAACATACCATGTCGGTGTAGGACCTACATAAAATCCATTATAGTGTTGCTTTAGGATGAAAAGGATTGTATTGCCCTTTGATCCTCATTTGCTCATTGTGATCAATAAACCCATTGCTCACAATTTACCAACACCAAAAGTTGAACCCCATTGACATACAACAAAAGAATATCATTTAATATTTTTGTAAAACATCTTAGGTCAATATGTCGTGTGATGGGGTATGCCTCATACAAACCCACCAATGACAAAGCACCCCAGAGCATTCAGAAACTTTTGGAAGCACTTGAAAACAGAGCAGCCCAACAAGAAGACTGTTGATCTCATTGCCTCAAACAAGTAGATGGTGTCATTCAATGACCCCAGGTGTATGCATTGCATCATTTGCAAAGCAGCATAGGGGTGCACATGCAGACTTTCACAAGCATGAGACTTGCAAAGCAGATTTTACAAGGGGAAGCAAAGTGATACTGCTGCTGAGAGGAAGACTGTGAATGTTAACATAATACAGCTCTCTTTCAAGATGAGGCAGCTTGATAAAGTGAGCAAGCAGCTTGAGACAGCTTCTAGAAGCACAAGCATTATGAGTACAATAGAGATAGCAAAGACTCAGCTCCCTCGCAAGGGCTGAATCAAGTAGCCCTACCATAAAACCTGGGGTATAAGTTCACAAATGTCAAAAGATACACTTGAAAGTAATCTGTATGGACACCCCATTATCCAAAGCTAGCAAAAATAACACGGAAACAAAAATGTCGGTATCTTGTCAAGTTACCCTATCTTTTAGTGGTGTATGGGTATGGTACCTTCTTCAGGTCAGTTTTCTAACTGACTGGATGGCACGAACGCTAATAATGCACCCAGTAATTATTCCAATCTTTTGTGACTGTTGTTTACTTGGTGTGATGCGAGTTGCACAGCAAATATGCATATCTCAACAACCAGCCAGAGTTATGTGGTTCTTTACATGTACCGCATAAATTAGTGTTTTGGTCTTTCACATTATAGGTCCAGTCGGAGTCAAATTCTTGACATTTGTTCTTTTCTGCTGTGTGGCCACCTTGTCAATGCTAATACATAAAAAATAGATTCTTGTCAATGTCGGCAACATGCCCATATGTGTAGCCTCCCATAACTTGTTCTAGTTGTGGAGTTATGCCAGATGGCAGTTAAACGCACCACACATCATTGGCACATCCACGGCACATCACATCAACTACCTCATATGTGAAATGGGGGGGATTTTAGCAGGAAACGACAAAAAAGAAGTACCCCCTATGGAAGTAAATAAGCAAAGATACCAAAAAATAACACAGATGGTAAGCCAACTTGAGCATATCACAAGTTACTATTTTAATGTATCTTTTGAAATTTCATTTACCTAAACACCAACTTATACGGAGATGTGCTGCTGTTGACAGAGAGAAACCATCCACAAGGGCTATTTAGTGTATGGGTTTAAAGACTGGAGAAACACTAATGTTAATGAAACCAGCCCAATGAAACCTGAAACCTATACCCTTCTGTAACTTACACCCTGGGTTTTATGGTAGGGGGCTAAAGAGTGGTAAGAAACTAACAAATTAGATATAAGTGAATTTTTCTCTAGTCTGATTGAAGCTACTGACATAGGCCAATTATCTACCTTAACTGGTAAACCCAAAGAGGTTCCAGGTGGAACCTCCAATGGTCCTCTTCCCTTTGTGTAACACAAAGGAAGTACAATAGTCATAAGATATTGTTTCTGAGAAACAATATTCAAAAGACAATTTCTTTCTTGAGAAACACCCATATACATTCTAGGTGTTTCTTGGACAAAATATCCAAGAGAGGATTTCTTTCTCAGAAACCTTCTCATGGGACAGTTCCTGTTGGCAGTTGAGAGAAAAGGAGCAGTCATGGAACTGCCCTAAATTACCTCCAATCTCTAACAGGATCACCTGTGCTTGGTGATGCATGGATTACCTAGTGTACCATGCAATACCTGTTTCAGTAGTGTAACTCTCATAAATAAAATCTTTCAACCACACGTATCTACCCGTTTATTACATAGTAACAACTACAGCAAAACGGCTTAGGTCACTATCAATTGATAGCCTTCGCGCAACCAGAGCGGATCGTCTGTCCGTCGCTCCACCATCCATCATCCATCAGCTGTCGTCGGTGGTTGACCATGGTAGGTTCGCCTGTCCGTCGTCCCTTGTTGCTTGAAGCCGCCCAATACACTTGGTGTGTTACACGTGGCGCAACTTGTGCTGCCTGACCCCAAGAGTAGCAATATTGCCACAGCTGAGCCCCGAGTCACGTACTCAGCCAGTTGAAGTGAGTTTACTCACAGGCCGGCATGTGTTTTTTAAACACGTAGCCAAGAACAATTGCCCTGAATGTCAGTGAGGACTAGATCCCACTTGACACGGGTATACTCCGCTTTGTTAGCAGAGTGCGCATGTAGCACTGAGTGCACTTGCCGTAAAAAAGACCACTTGTGACGTATCATACGCACTTGTGGCACGAATGCTTACGTGCCTATTAGGTAGTAGCAGCCCCTCATTAAAAATGAGGAGGCAATAAACATAAATGCCTCGGTTTATTTTTTTCCCGAAAGAGCAGTATGTGTATAGTCTATTTTTAGACCTAAAAACACGATTAGACTTAAAATTAGTCCGTACCCGTGATCACATGCAGATGCAGTGACACCACGGAGTACTAAGTACTTATAGCCTTAGGGCAGTACAAAAAAAGATCTTCTAGGGCATAAAATGACCCTATGAAGAATCGTATGGCCTCTAAGGCCTAAAAAGCTTGCTCGTGACCCCCGAGAGGTTTCGGTCACTTGAAAGACTCGCGATTCCCCTGGAAGTTCGCGATTCTCAGGTTTCCAATGTGTAAGACACATCCTCAAGGGAAAATGAGCCCGCGCAGGACGTAGTCCCACGATCGTGGATCAGCCCCATTCACATGGGAGCGCGTCACGGCACAGCCCATTTCACAAAACGTATCGCGACACAGCCCTCGCGATCACGATCTGAAAAAACGACCACATATCATGTGTCCTAGACTCGCTGGGCTCAGCCCACGTGCGCGATGGACCAGCCTAGGAGCGAACATTGTTCTACTCCTCACATGGGCATAGGAGCGCAATATATTGCCGCATCCCGGTCAAGACGTCAGAGTGACGCGGAGTATTGTCTCCAAGTCCCAGCACGCATGGGGGCGCAAGATGGACCCATAAACCGACTACGTGTCGTGCCCCAGAAACACTCTGAGCAAAATTCTCGCGAATTTCCGATTTGCGCAAGAATGCTGCATGCTTTTTGCGGTTTTGTCAGGAAACACGCAACTTGTTGATTTATTACTTAAATCCAAGCAAAAAAAGTGAGAAAAGTCCACAAAAGTGAGAATTCTTCTCATGTGGTATTCCTTTCATGCATATAAGCTACCGAGCTTGGCAAAAAGGAAAGAAAGCTAGTTGGCTTATGAATAGCCAAATGCACAACCTCTGGTCCGAGGAAAATAGAATTTAGAGCCCGAAAATATAAATTCGGAATTATTTAATTTTAAATTAAAGAGCTCGTTAGATAAAAATCTTGATCAAAATTCTACTGTCATGTTAAAATAACCTGATATTCAAATACCTTGCTACATGTAAAAATAAAACAAAAATGCCAAGAAATCTTCTGGCATCATGAATTGTTTTCTCAAGAAGATGAACTCTTCTCCCACGTAGAGAAATGTACACATGTGCCATGTTGCACTATTAACAAGCAATGGTATCAAAAAAGCAACTGGAAATCAAACCATGTTGGGTTTCGAACCCCTGACACGGTGTTGCTACAGTAACAGTGAAAGCAAGAAGGACATAGTTCCAAGCTTCCCCATGTTCCAAAATTAGGAACATCCATATGTTTTCCTTACCCAGCTAGGCAGGTGTCAAGCTCTTGGCGCACGCAGGATGGGTTCTTCCTACTCAAAAGGAAGGGCAAAGTCACACGATGTTTTTTATTGCACAAGCAGTAAATTCCTGTCAAAACACACTTTTCTGAGTACATGTTACCCAGAGTGACTAAGCCAGCATATGACCTCAGTCTTTGACAAATGCAAGAACTGAGTTTGAATTGTTCTAGATTTTCGAACAAATAACAACATAAAATATGTTAAGATCAATTTTACCTTGCCAGTGATAATTGATGCAAAGTCTGCAAAAATCTGTGAACCAGAGTTGAAACAAAACCTGGACACAACATACCATGCACATAGCTAACCACTTAAGTGCAGGACTCTTCTTGAGCAAAAATACTCATGATCACAGAGCTAACCACTCCTGTGAAAAACTCCTCTGGGGGTTGAGTAAAATAGCAGACCTTCCAAGCTGTGTCAAAATAAAGAAAAAGACACACACTTACACTACAAACTCAATTTCATACATGTTACTGAGGTTTCTCATGACAAGAGAAACTGTTTGATGAAGTTCAGTGTGTTGGAAGAACGTGCCTGTTTACCTCTATTTTTCGAAGAGGTAGGTTTACAGCCTATAAAGACAGAGCACAACCAGTCCAAAAGTCAAGTAAAAACAACGAGGACAATTTACCTTGGCGACTGGAGGGTTTCATTGACAGCCGTCGTCAGAACTGGCTGTACAAGAACAGAACACCCAAACAAACATAAATTACTGTAAATCAAAAAGTGATTCTTAAAATAAGATATGGACAAAAAGTTAGGAAAACTGTCTAAACTCAAAAGAATCCTTACAGTACTGTAGATGTTGCTATGTTCAACTCTGCAAACACCATAAGACTTCATGAAAAGTCAACAAATCATAGACTAGATACTGACGCATCTAGAACCCGTTCGTGCCTAGAAAAACTGAGTAGGTATAACAATCATGGGTTTTCCACGTGCCTCACAAGCACATTCAATGGAGTCAATGATGGCCATACTGTTCACAATAGAACTCATTTGGAGTAATGTATATTCTCCAAAGGCTAGCTTGAGAGACCACCTTAAACAAGGTTAGGATGGACTTACCAAGCAGCGAGTAAGGGTTTGCATGACAAACCAATACACAACATCTCTGCACAAAGACAACAAGGGCTTAATAATAGACCCAAAGTCTTCGCATGGCAAAAGCACCATCTTACAAGCAGATGAAAACTCGCTAAAACATTCGCCCATACAGGGAACTCACATGCTACTGGGTGGTCCAGTACAAGGGAGAACCTTGGGTAAGACAATATGATTGTCTCACCTCACTCACAACTGGAATTGTAGAGGAGGAGGTACACTGTACACAAAAAGAGACACATTAATGTTAGACATTTGTTACCACAACAAGTCTAGAGCAACACCAACTCAGGTTGGGTATGCTCGCATTCTAGTACAGCTTGCTGAACTTAGAGTGCATATAATACACAGAATAAGAGAAAATGAATCCTTGACCATGATTAACATCATTGGATTCAACACTGTGTCTTACTAGATTATGGTCTCACTGAGACTCAATGACTAGTACTTGATTCTCTTGTGAGAACTTCTGATGGTTTACCTTCAGAATTATCCATGGAGAACACACATGGTGTCCATAAGGAAGGACTCTTAGAGTCACCGAAATACGTGGGTCTTTTTGCTAAAGACAACGGGATGACCATAGGTAGTGCACATACATGTTGCACAACAAACCATAAAATAAGCCTCATGATCATATGAGCACAACAACACAAAGGATCCACAACCTTTGTTCTTGTAAAACCACAGCACATAGAATTGTGAGTATCCCTAGTTAAACAGGAATATCATCTCACACAAAAGGATAAGTCAAACATGAACATCTCTACTGAGAGACATGTAGCACCTTGTTGGCATGCAATGCAAAACAAATGCAACTCAAGAAGCTGTGCACAGAAATGTAGTATCGCTTCACTAGCTTAGACAAATCCAAAGAGAAACACAACTATTACGTTGTCAACATATCATGGAAAGTTCACTTCTCCATGATGCTCGCTGTGAAGTCACAATATGGTTCCATAAACCATAAGATTATAGTCAACAACTGTCTTACAAAATATAAAATTGGTACGCACATGCACATTTAAATATGTTGCAATGTCATTACCACCAACAAAAGAGTTATACATGTACAGACCTCCCTCGAGGATCCTTGCTACAAAATACAAAAGGATATCATAAACACTGAATCCGTACTCTTCATGGTACAAAAAGACATAGACGTTGACGCTTGGACCTTCCAATGATTATAGTCAATACATTATGTATGACTTAACATTGTTCACTTGCCGATAGCTGACCCTTTGGGCAACTATTCCCATGGATACATAGGGGTTACAGAGCAAATAGAAGGACAATATACCAACACAAAGGATTGCAGAAGATAACAAACAGAATATCTGTACTATCAGCACCTTCGTACCTAGACCTGGTTCAATATCCACATTGTACACAAATTGTGACAATTAAGGTGCAGTTTCAACACTCCACTTTCGGACCATATGCATTTCATTTGGCTTCCCAGTGTAAGTCAACCAGAGTCTTCAAATATCAAAACCCAAAAGTGAATTACTATCTAGAGTTCAACATCAACCAAATCATGGAGATGCTTGGCCTGCTGTACCAATCATGGTCTTGTCAGCAGCTTCTAGTGGCACAATGTTTACCTAAACAAACACTCAGATGCCATTCACTCATACCTACTATGCAGTGCCTATCGCCTAAATGTAGTGTAGCAATCATAAGATGGAATTGTTGTTCGGCATTCCACTTTTGCACACACAGACTAAATCAATAGGAGACACCAGGCAACACCAAACCGACCCAAAATTATCCTCATAAATTTATGGTCACATGGTCCGTGGAAAGCAATGCTTAGTAAACAAAGGTATTTTACCCGCACAAATATTCAGTCGGTATACCAGTGATAATTGGACTATCACAGACAGTATACGATAAGACAATCAGGGTTACACGCGGAAGTAAGTCAGAATATAAGTTTGACTTAGGAGAGTACAATCAAACCAGCTTTATCATAAGCCATGACAAATCTCCCTCTCCACATGAACTTACACTTCATATACTACATAAAATAATATGTAGGTACAAATCGTCACAGGCAGCTTGCACATTTTTAACCTCAACAAGAGCGGTTTTTCTGCAAGTCTGGCTCATATTCGGATTTTTCCTCACCGAGGTTTTACTTTTCCGCGAGCCACGCTAATTCTCCAATCGTGGGGCGAGTGACATAGGCCAATTATCTACCTTAACTGGTAAACCCAAAGAGGTTCCAGGTGGAACCTCCAATGGTCCTCTTCCCTTTGTGTAACACAAAGGAAGTACAATAGTCATAAGATATTGTTTCTGAGAAACAATATTCAAAAGACAATTTCTTTCTTGAGAAACACCCATATACATTCTAGGTGTTTCTTGGACAAAATATCCAAGAGAGGATTTCTTTCTCAGAAACCTTCTCATGGGACAGTTCCTGTTGGCAGTTGAGAGAAAAGGAGCAGTCATGGAACTGCCCTAAATTACCTCCAATCTCTAACAGGATCACCTGTGCTTGGTGATGCATGGATTACCTAGTGTACCATGCAATACCTGTTTCAGTAGTGTAACTCTCATAAATAAAATCTTTCAACCACACGTATCTACCCGTTTATTACATAGTAACAACTACAGCAAAACGGCTTAGGTCAGCTACTAACAACCGAGATTAGAATTCCACTCAAAATTAAACAATTGTTTATTTGGGGATGCAAACCATGTTCCAGATTTAGGAAATCAGTCAGAAAACAAAAATTGGCATTAAATATCCCAATGGTGCTGTGCCACATATTCACTAACTTTCAAAATCTGACAGCAAAGTGGAAAATGCTTATGGTGAACAAGATTCTAATAGAGAGCAATCCTTTCAGACACCATGCAATATTTCCGTTTTAAGACATAAAGAAGGAGAGTCACAGTTGAGTACCCCCAGTAGACATTACACTGGTAACAACATTATCAGAGTCCTACTAGACAATAGCAGTTTTGATGGCAACCTTATGTTTCACCAATAGTGACATCTATGTCCTTCCCTGCTTGACTGGGTAGGTGCTGCTCTTTGTGGCATTCATGAAATGGGAGCTTTCTTGCTACGGGAAGGAGAAATGTTATCTCATATACTCATACAGCATATATTGTGCAGTTACTCCTCATGTGGTAGACTATGGCAAACAAAAGATGTCAAAGCTACTGCATGATCTCATTTTTAGTTATTATACCATGAATTGTAAGAAATTGCCAGAGTACTAGTTGCAGTTGATAAGGTAGTGATATTGTTATTACAACAATAATTTGATACTCAAGCATCAAGACATTCCTTGATCCAACTAAGAGACCCAACCCTCTAATGCCAACTTGATTGCGTTTAGGAACATGTTAACAAAATGCATTCAAGTTCAACACATTTTGCTAATTTTTGGACAATTTGGGACAAATTGTTGAGTACTCACACAAAATTGTGCATAGAGACCTGAATAAACAACAAGCATTTGTATTCTGCTATCAACTTCTTCCATATTGTCTTCTGACAACCACACTGTGTAGTTGTACTATTATGAAGAGAATTAATGTGCAGATTCTCCATAAATATGGGGAAAATAGTGATTCTTATAAATGGCACAGATAGAACAGTGAGATAAATATGTATACAAGTCAACTTACATGCAAATGCGAACAAGTTACCTCCAATGAACATGTTTAACTTGTTTTATTTTTTGAATAAGTTGAGTGATTTTAGCACAACTAGCATTGGAGGATTAGACATCTGAGTACTTCACTTAATCATGCTATTGCAGTGAAAGAAAAGATACACGAGCATGAGCGAGCTACATAGGATGGATGCTTCATGTGCTGCAACATTGTTTTGTAAGGAATCAGTACACACCAAAAGAAACAACATTCAAGGAGGGACATGGAATGAAGTCAGCAAATTCTTGTAGCTACATAAGTATTTATATGTAATGTATTCCACAGTGACATCTACCGAATCTTGATCTATGCCATTCATTTCTATGGACAAAACCCATTGTACAAGGGCAATGACTAAACTTGTTCCCACTAATAATTAAATGCAGCCACCTCAAGCTCCAACCTTCTTTTGTGCAGTGACATACAGAACTGGATATTTTTGAGGTCACAATTCAGGGCTATTCCATTAAAATTGGGGGCATTTCCAGCAGCTTCTTGTTTGGTCCTTGTGCAATTTTTGCTTCTGTGTGAGTTAAAATGCTAGGGGCATGGTGTCATTACCACAGCCCTTTTAAGGTTCTTTGCGAATTCTTCGTGTGTGTATTGACACAAAAAATACCCTTCGCATTCGTTTGAGATAGTTGGTCATGTTTTATTTGATAAAGGGGGTCATTGCGTATTAATGTTAAAATCACAGTTTAGGGCATAGTGTGCACAATGCAGCCTTTTTGTCATGACAAAATTGCCCTTTTCACTTGCTTAAATTATGTGGTTGTGATTTCCCTTCTTGGATTGGGGAAGAAGCACCTTGTGTTAGTCCATCAGGTTGGTATGTTTTCTGATGTGTGATTTATCTGGATTGATGACGCCTTGAGAGTTGGGGATCATTCTTCATTTATGCGGTAAAAATGACTACATTGCCAATTTTACATAGCACCAGTATTTCCGACAGAGATTTCATGATAAAAAATTGTCATTTTACTGTGGTGTTACATGCGTGATTTTTTTGCACTTACTTGTAAGTTATTTTGATGTAGTCATAGTTTTCATTATAAAGAGTTGTAGACATGACCTAAGCCGTTTTGCTGTAGTTGTTACTATGTAATAAACGGGTAGATACGTGTGGTTGAAAGATTTTATTTATGAGAGTTACACTACTGAAACAGGTATTGCATGGTACACTAGGTAATCCATGCATCACCAAGCACAGGTGATCCTGTTAGAGATTGGAGGTAATTTAGGGCAGTTCCATGACTGCTCCTTTTCTCTCAACTGCCAACAGGAACTGTCCCATGAGAAGGTTTCTGAGAAAGAAATCCTCTCTTGGATATTTTGTCCAAGAAACACCTAGAATGTATATGGGTGTTTCTCAAGAAAGAAATTGTCTTTTGAATATTGTTTCTCAGAAACAATATCTTATGACTATTGTACTTCCTTTGTGTTACACAAAGGGAAGAGGACCATTGGAGGTTCCACCTGGAACCTCTTTGGGTTTACCAGTTAAGGTAGATAATTGGCCTATGTCACTCGCCCCCACGATTGGAGAATTAGCGTGGCTCGCGGAAAAGTAAAACCTCGGTGAGGAAAAAATCGAATATGAGCCAGACTTGCAGAAAAACCGCTCTTGTTGAGGTTAAAATGTGCAAGCTGCCTGTGACGATTTGTACCTACATATTATTTTATGTAGTATATGAAGTGTAAGTTCATGTGGAGAGGGAGATTTGTCATGGCTTATGATAAAGCTGGTTTGATTGTACTCTCCTAAGTCAAACTTATATTCTGACTTACTTCGCGTGTAACCCTGATTGTCTTATCGTATACTGTCTGTGATAGTCCAATTATCACTGGTATACCGACTGAATATTTGTGCGGGTAAAATACCTTTGTTTACTAAGCATTGCTTTCCACGGACCATGTGACCATAAATATATGAGGATAATTTTGGGTCGGTTTGGTGTTGCCTGGTGTCTCCTATTGATTTAGTCTGTGTGTGCAAAAGTGGAATGCCGAACAACAATTCCATCTTATGATTGCTACACTACATTTAGGCGATAGGCACTGCATAGTAGGTATGAGTGAATGGCATCTGAGTGTTTGTTTAGGTAAACATTGTGCCACTAGAAGCTGCTGACAAGACCATGATTGGTACAGCAGGCCAAGCATCTCCATGATTTGGTTGATGTTGAACTCTAGATAGTAATTCACTTTTTGGGTTTTGATATTTGAAGACTCTGGTTGACTTACACTGGGAAGCCAAATGAAATGCATATGGTCCGAAAGTGGAGTGTTGAAACTGCACCTTAATTGTCACAATTTGTGTACAATGTGGATATTGAACCAGGTCTAGGTACGAAGGTGCTGATAGTACAGATATTCTGTTTGTTATCTTCTGCAATCCTTTGTGTTGGTATATTGTCCTTCTATTTGCTCTGTAACCCCTATGTATCCATGGGAATAGTTGCCCAAAGGGTCAGCTATCGGCAAGTGAACAATGTTAAGTCATACATAATGTATTGACTATAATCATTGGAAGGTCCAAGCGTCAACGTCTATGTCTTTTTGTACCATGAAGAGTACGGATTCAGTGTTTATGATATCCTTTTGTATTTTGTAGCAAGGATCCTCGAGGGAGGTCTGTACATGTATAACTCTTTTGTTGGTGGTAATGACATTGCAACATATTTAAATGTGCATGTGCGTACCAATTTTATATTTTGTAAGACAGTTGTTGACTATAATCTTATGGTTTATGGAACCATATTGTGACTTCATTAGCGAGCATCATGGAGAAGTGAACTTTCCATGATATGTTGACAACGTAATAGTTGTGTTTCTCTTTGGATTTGTCTAAGCTAGTGAAGCAATACTACATTTCTGTGCACAGCTTCTTGAGTTGCATTTGTTTTGCATTGCATGCCAACAAGGTGCTACATGTCTCTCAGTAGAGATGTTCATGTTTGACTTATCCTTTTGTGTGAGATGATATTCCTGTTTAACTAGGGATACTCACAATTCTATGTGCTGTGGTTTTACAAGAACAAAGGTTGTGGATCCTTTGTGTTGTTGTGCTCATATGATCATGAGGCTTATTTTATGGTTTGTTGTGCAACATGTATGTGCACTACCTATGGTCATCCCGTTGTCTTTAGCAAAAAGACCCACGTATTTCGGTGACTCTAAGAGTCCTTCCTTATGGACACCATGTGTGTTCTCCATGGATAATTCTGAAGGTAAACCATCAGAAGTTCTCACAAGAGAATCAAGTACTAGTCATTGAGTCTCAGTGAGACCATAATCTAGTAAGACACAGTGTTGAATCCAATGATGTTAATCATGGTCAAGGATTCATTTTCTCTTATTCTGTGTATTATATGCACTCTAAGTTCAGCAAGCTGTACTAGAATGCGAGCATACCCAACCTGAGTTGGTGTTGCTCTAGACTTGTTGTGGTAACAAATGTCTAACATTAATGTGTCTCTTTTTGTGTACAGTGTACCTCCTCCTCTACAATTCCAGTTGTGAGTGAGGTGAGACAATCATATTGTCTTACCCAAGGTTCTCCCTTGTACTGGACCACCCAGTAGCATGTGAGTTCCCTGTATGGGCGAATGTTTTAGCGAAGTTTTCATCTGCTTGTAAGATGGTGCTTTTGCCATGCGAAGACTTTGGGTCTATTATTAAGCCCTTGTTGTCTTTGTGCAGAGATGTTGTGTATTGGTTTGTCATGCAAACCCTTACTCGCTGCTTGGTAAGTCCATCCTAACCTTGTTTAAGGTGGTCTCTCAAGCTAGCCTTTGGAGAATATACATTACTCCAAATGAGTTCTATTGTGAACAGTATGGCCATCATTGACTCCATTGAATGTGCTTGTGAGGCACGTGGAAAACCCATGATTGTTATACCTACTCAGTTTTTCTAGGCACGAACGGGTTCTAGATGCGTCAGTATCTAGTCTATGATTTGTTGACTTTTCATGAAGTCTTATGGTGTTTGCAGAGTTGAACATAGCAACATCTACAGTACTGTAAGGATTCTTTTGAGTTTAGACAGTTTTCCTAACTTTTTGTCCATATCTTATTTTAAGAATCACTTTTTGATTTACAGTAATTTATGTTTGTTTGGGTGTTCTGTTCTTGTACAGCCAGTTCTGACGACGGCTGTCAATGAAACCCTCCAGTCGCCAAGGTAAATTGTCCTCGTTGTTTTTACTTGACTTTTGGACTGGTTGTGCTCTGTCTTTATAGGCTGTAAACCTACCTCTTCGAAAAATAGAGGTAAACAGGCACGTTCTTCCAACACACTGAACTTCATCAAACAGTTTCTCTTGTCATGAGAAACCTCAGTAACGTGTATGAAATTGAGTTTGTAGTGTAAGTGTGTGTCTTTTCTTTATTTTGACACAGCTTGGAAGGTCTGCTATTTTACTCAACCCCCAGAGGAGTTTTTCACAGGAGTGGTTAGCTCTGTGATCATGAGTATTTTTGCTCAAGAAGAGTCCTGCACTTAAGTGGTTAGCTATGTGCATGGTATGTTGTGTCCAGGTTTTGTTTCAACTCTGGTTCACAGATTTTTGCAGACTTTGCATCAATTATCACTGGCAAGGTAAAATTGATCTTAACATATTTTATGTTGTTATTTGTTCGAAAATCTAGAACAATTCAAACTCAGTTCTTGCATTTGTCAAAGACTGAGGTCATATGCTGGCTTAGTCACTCTGGGTAACATGTACTCAGAAAAGTGTGTTTTGACAGGAATTTACTGCTTGTGCAATAAAAAACATCGTGTGACTTTGCCCTTCCTTTTGAGTAGGAAGAACCCATCCTGCGTGCGCCAAGAGCTTGACACCTGCCTAGCTGGGTAAGGAAAACATATGGATGTTCCTAATTTTGGAACATGGGGGAAGCTTGGAACTACGTCCTTCTTGCTTTCACTGTTACTGTAGCAACACCGTGTCAGGGGTTCAAACCCAACATGGTTTGATTTCCAGTTGCTTTTTTGATACCATTGCTTGTTAATAGTGCAACATGGCACATGTGTACATTTCTCTACGTGGGAGAAGAGTTCATCTTCTTGAGAAAACAATTCATGATGCCAGAAGATTTCTTGGCATTTTTGTTTTATTTTTACATGTAGCAAGGTATTTGAATATCAGGTTATTTTAACATGACAGTAGAATTTTGATCAAGATTTTTATCTAACGAGCTCTTTAATTTAAAATTAAATAATTCGAATTTATATTTTCGGCTCTAAATTCTATTTTCCTCGGACCAGAGGTTGTGCATTTGGCTATTCATAAGCCAACTAGCTTTCTTTCCTTTTTGCCAAGCTCGGTAGCTTATATGCATGAAAGGAATACCACATGAGAAGAATTCTCACTTTTGTGGACTTTTCTCACTTTTTTTGCTTGGATTTAAGTAATAAATCAACAAGTTGCGTGTTTCCTGACAAAACCGCAAAAAGCATGCAGCATTCTTGCGCAAATCGGAAATTCGCGAGAATTTTGCTCTGAGTGTTTCTGGGGCACGACACGTAGTCGGTTTATGGGTCCATCTTGCGCCCCATGCGTGCTGGGACTTGGAGACAATACTCCGCGCCACTCTGACGCCTTGACCGGGATGCGGCAATATATTGCGCTCCTATGCCCATGTGAGGAGTAGAACAATGTTCGCTCCTAGGCTGGTCCATCGCGCACGTGGGCTGAGCCCAGCGAGTCTAGGACACATGATATGTGGTCGCTTTTTCAGATCGTGATCGCGAGGGCTGTGTCGCGATACGCTTTGTGAAATGGGCTGTGCCGTGACGCGCTCCCATGTGAATGGGGCTGATCCACGATCGTGGGACTACGCCCCGCGCGGGCTCATTTTCCCTTGAGGATGTGTCTTACACATTTTTTAAACCTGAGAATCGCGAACTTCCAGGGGAATCGCGAGTCTTTCAAGTGACCGAAACCTCTCGGGGGTCACGAGCAAGCTTTTTAGGCCTTAGAGGCCATACGATTCTTCATAGGGTCATTTTATGCCCTAGAAGATCTTTTTTTGTACTGCCCTAAGGCTATAAGTACTTAGTACTCCGTGGTGTCACTGCATCTGCATGTGATCACGGGTACGGACTAATTTTAAGTCTAATCGTGTTTTTAGGTCTAAAAATAGACTATACACATACTGCTCTTTCGGAAAAAAATAAACCGAGGCATTTATGTTTATTGCCTCCTCATTTTTAATGAGGGGCTGCTACTACCTAATAGGCACGTAAGCATTCGTGCCACAAGTGCGTATGATACGTCACAAGTGGTCTTTTTTTACGGCAAGTGCACTCAGTGCTACATGCGCACTCTGCTAACACAGCGGAGTATACCCGTGTCAAGTGGGATCTAGTCCTCACTGACATTCAGGGCAATTGTTCTTGGCTACGTGTTTAAAAAAACACATGCCGGCCTGTGAGTAAACTCACTTCAACTGGCTGAGTACGTGACTCGGGCTCAGCTGTGGCAATATTGCTACTCTTGGGGTCAGGCAGCACAAGTTGCGCCACGTGTAACACACCAAGTGTATTGGACGGCTTCAAGCAACAAGGGACGACGGACAGACGAACCTACCATGGTCAACCACCGACAACAGCTGATGGATGATGGATGGTGGAGCGACGGACAGACGATCCGATCTGGTTGCGCGAAGGCTATCAATTGATAGTGACCTAAGCCGTTTTGCTGTAGTTGTTACTATGTAGTAAACGGGTAGATACGTGTGGTTGAAAGATTTTATTTATGAGAGTTACACTACTGAAATAGGTATTGCATGGTACACTAGGTAATCCATGCATCACCAAGCACAGGTGATCCTGTTAGAGATTGGAGGTAATTTAGGGCAGTTCCATGACTGCTCCTTTTCTCTCAACTGCCAACAGGAACTGTCCCATGAGAAGGTTTCTGAGAAAGAAATCCTCTCTTGGATATTTTGTCCAAGAAACACCTAGAATGTATATGGGTGTTTCTCAAGAAAGAAATTGTCTTTTGAATATTGTTTCTCAGAAACAATATCTTATGACTATTGTACTTCCTTTGTGTTACACAAAGGGAAGAGGACCATTGGAGGTTCCACCTGGAACCTCTTTGGGTTTACCAGTTAAGGTAGATAATTGGCCTATGTCAAGACAAAACACGTGTAATTGTGCATTTCTGCATCTGCATAATTTGCGGTGATGCAGTGATGCACGTGTCCTGGACATGTCCAGGACATATCCTAGACATCTCGTCTTTTGAGTGTTTTCAAACAAGGACACAGGACATTAAATTTTGGACAGAGAGGAGTGGAGTGTTTACTTCATTTGAGGCTCCTTTTTATACTTCCAAGTGAAACATTCCAAGAGTGGTGACTGTTGCATGCATGTTACATTCATTTAAGTGTAATACGTAAAGCTTATGGTACAAAAATTCTTAAGATACCTAGATATGTACCTAGATACTGTTATGTAATGTCTGTGAGTCAAAACTTCTGAGGATACGGGGCGCACATGGACTCAACACTGATGTATGTCTGCGTGTTCAAAAAAATGTGTCCTGGAGAAATTAAGGACATAGGACACATCCAAGGACATGTCCAGGATGTGTGAAACCAAGCAGTAAACAAGACCCACAGTACCTATAATGAAGTGACATGTGCAATTCTGGACGAGCACTGTTGATGTCACGTGGATGATGGAAAAATGTGCAGTCGGGGATGCGGGCCATAATAAGGATGATAGTATGTAATTGTTCATGGAGACTGTTGACGTGATCTGTTTCAGTCAGTACAGATCATGGACCCTATAATTATTCATTCTTCTTGCAAAATGAATGAGAAAAAAGAATAAACAATGAATGGAATGAATGAGCACCTGAGATTTAATCAGTACTGGGATCAACAAGACGAACTTGTTCTCGTTTACCTGAATGTGTAATTCATTTGTTCTTGGTTGTGTATTATTTGTTTCATTTTGTGTTGGTCGAGTGTGACCATACCTGTTGTGGTGGTGTATGCAGTTCTGGGTGGATGCTACTGATGAGATCGATGGATAGGAGATAACTCACAGTTTAGTGCATATGCCAAGTAGAATTTGAGTCTTGTGTCTTGTGCAGCATTGTGGGATGTTGCTTTGTGGACAGAACTGATTTAGACACAATCCAGAGCCAGAACAAAGGTATCTTCATTTTAGAACATACTTATGTGAGATCTAATAACTCTCTGATAAATGCTGGCTTAAGTGTTAAGAGGTTACTTAAAATCAATGACTTAATAGCCCAAACATACCTGCCCAGAGCTGAAGACCATGCTTTCTGAATGGTATGCATGTATTCACTATCCATTCCTGAATATATTTTCCAAGCACAACGTGCTGCCAAAGATGCAAATGGTACAATTATTTCCTCACCAGAAGGAGAAAAACTTAGATTATGAATGCTCTGAACATTGTGCCAATGAACACAAAAATGGAACTAAGATTAGGAGGCATGTACAATACTATCATTGTCTTGATGATCACATAGTTAGATTGCTCATAACCCCATGGAATATTCCTTCAAGGTGGTCAGAAATAGTCAAGTGCCTGAGGAGGTACCTATGTGTGCTATGGAAATAAAGCATTTTAACTTGGTAACAGGCTACAAACAGCTCAACATTTAAAACCTCATTTTTAAATCAAGCTTAAACATGACAAAAATCATGTGAATGTCATTCGTAATACAGAGTAAAATTTTCTTGATGAAAAATTACAATTTAATTTTGGAATTTCACACTTTTCCAGAAGTTGAAAAAATATCCCTTTTCACTAAATGACTCAACTGCGTATGTAAATAATTAATGTATGATTTACCTGGTTGAGTATTGTATGCATATGTTGTACCCCATTGGGGCACCAGCCCAGTTCTGGAACTGGGACTGAGTTCTTGTCTAGTTCTAGAACTGGACAGATTTCTCCCATTCGGGGCACAGCACATTTAGTGTTGGGCTTAGTGTTAGGGGTTGGCAGAACTCATCACCCAGTCATGAAACTGGGTGCCCCAATAGGGAGAAAAATCCAGTTCTAGAACTGGATGCAAACCTTGGTCCCAGTTCTAGAACTGGGAAACTGCCCAAATGGGGTTCAACATATTTATACCAAGATCATTGTTTGTTCAAAAGATATTATCATCATGTAAGTAGGTAGAGATATGTGATATGATCAAAGAGAGAAATAGCCATGAAGTCTTCACATTATCTTGAATGGGAAATGAAATCACTCTGCTGGAGACCTGCATGCTTTTGCATTACTTAGATTGTCCAACTATGTTTGTGAGCATGTTTTGCACAATTCAAGTGCATTGTCTGTCAATGGGGTTTGTAAGCCCTTTTTTTGAACACATATTATTTAGCGGTCAGTGTTCAAGAAAGGGATACTGGCACTGCCCTTCTGAGGGAAGCTTCTACAGACTATTTACTCGTCGACCATCCTCAAAAATCAAATAAGTACACCATGCATTCACATGATAATATGATTCTTACACCTAACTACAAAGTAATTGTTTTTGGACCCTACATCATGATCATCACTATTTCGTACTGTGTATCATGAACATCAACGGTACAAAAACTGTGTGGAAATACAGAATCTAACTGTTTGATCTTAAACAACCTTCCTCATCATCCAATGAAAAACTTCTTTGTTAAAGTGTAGAAAAATTATTCACCAAGTGAAGAGAAGATGAATGAGCAGATAAACGGATTCTTGTCAACAATGTGGCGTTACATTGACCTAAGCTGAAAAGTATTAAAAAATCTTGATGTGGGCTTTTCAGATTTGTTATTTTGTGAGTTAATTTAGATCATATTGTGAATTAACAATCCACCATGATGAACCATGATGAAGCAAACATGCTTCATTTTGGCAAACCAAAACTATGTAGAGATCCCTGTAGAACTGGTACATTTCAGTGCTAAAGACACAGTGAGAGCTCTCTTGTATCTTACAGTGATGGATCTCTACTTCATCTTCAAGTGATGTGGATTCTGTGTCAGTATTTCCTGACTCAGAGCACCTTGTCCCAAATGGTATTTTTGGGTAATGAAACAATTCTTGCTATTTAGCAAGACTGCAAAACTTAGGGGGATGTCCAGCATCTCCTAAGAAATTAAGGGTATCTTTCAGGTACTCTTAGAGTACTGTTTTAGAGTAGATAATTGGCCTATGTCACTCGCCCCACGAATGGAGAATCAGGTGAGTCGTGTAAAAAAACCTTTTCATTGAAAGGAAAAACATCAGGCTTTTGTTGTAATGGAAAACACTTGTATATGACAAGACGTTCGAACTTTGTAGTGACTACGAAGTAAAGGTTGTAAGCGTAAGTGTTTGTGGAGAGAGGAGTTTTAGAGTGATTAACTGACAGTATTTGTTTTTAAGTGTCTGCAGTGTCAAAGTATGGTGTTACTCTCCTAATATTCAATCGTTCTGATTTTGTTCCGCGGTGAACCCTGATTGTACCATTCGTATGGACTGTAGATATAGTCCAAGGATCTTTATGGTATTTGCTTTCAGATTTGCGGAGGATACCTTCTTTGCGAAGAAGTACTTTGTCACCAACCTTGTAATCCCAATCGACGCGAGACTTGTTTTCACGTTCGGTATTGCGATCGGTTTGGCGTTGCCTGTGATCTCCTATTTTGTTCCAGTCAGCCAGGAAGGGAATGTCAAACAGCATGTCCCTACCAAATATTGCTGCACCTGGAGAGGCTTTGAGTACTGTGTGGTATGTGGAGCAAACGGCCCATGCAGCATCTGTGAGGAAGTCTGCGATGTCACTAGGTGTCACTGTATTGGCCATGTCTAATTCAGTGGTACGGAGCATTGTCATGATTACTTGATGCATCCGTTCTAGTATTGCGTTTGCTTGAGGGTTCTTGATGCTGGTTGGCTTACGCTTGATACCGTATGAATCACATAAGGTTTGAAATTGAGCTTGAACTCGCTTCCATTGTCGTAAATGATTACTTGACAACGTGGGTAACGGCTAAACCAGATCTTGTTAACTAAGGAGCCTACCTGTGCTGATGATTTATCAAAGTAAGCTTCCTTAGGTTTATTATGTGTGTTAGTACCCTTGCGGCCCTTTTTACCCGTGGGAGCAACAGAAGTCACTTCTGTAACCGGTAGTTCCACAATCTCGAACCAACTGGTTGCTGGATCTATCATTGTGACACACATAAAGTCAATTTCAGTGCCGTCTTGGCCCTTGAGGGTGTATGGTCCTATTAGGTCCACACAGAGTACTTCCCAGGGGTTGGAAACAACCAATTTTGTAGGTAATTTACCATACTTACGTTGGCGTCGTTTGTTGACTTGGCATTTATGACAATTTTTGACAAAGGTGCGAACAGAGCGTCGCAAACCTTTCCAATACATCGCAGCGCGAAGAGTCTCTTCGAGACGAGTAGTCCCCGGATGCTGCAGGTAGTGATGGTACCACTGTACTGCTCGCTGCTGGAGTTCCTGTGGGATGACAAGCTTGCCATCTTTGCACAGTACTTGAACATTTTCTACCAGCTGAGGTTTGTACTTCTCAAGCAGGCTGAGTTTGTCCAGCGTTTTATCCGTGTGTTGAGCTGCGGCAATCTCCCGAACTGTCAGGGGATATATTGCATTCTCTTCGCTGCGGTTGGCAAACACAAAGTTCATGAGGTCTGAGTGGTTGTCTGGGGATGGGTCCTCTTCTGATTGCATAGTGTAATAACACCAGCATTTTGTGAAGGTCATCCAGTTTTCCTTGATGTCCACTGCTGGACCAAAGTCAAGGCGTGAAATCGCATCCGCAACTGTGTTGTGGATTCCTTTGATGTACACGATTTCAGGACCATATTCCTCTAGCAGTAAACGCCAGCGGTAAACCCTGTCACAGGTCAATCCGAGTGCATCTTGCATGAGGTTCTTGTGGTCTGTGTAGACTACAATTCGTTGGCCCCACAGCATCCCTTTGAACTCTTTGAGTGTCTCAACAATGGCTAGAAGTTCAATTTCGGTTACGCTGTACTTTTGCTGACAGACAGAGAGTTTTCTGCTGAAAAAAGCTATTGGCCGGTTGCTCTGAGTAATGACGGCTCCAAGTTGTCTCTTGGATCCATCAGTATAGATCTCAAACCCTTTTGAGTAATCAGGGTAGGCCAAGGACACATCTTTTGCAATAGTGGCCTTTACATCATCGAATGCTTTTGATGTTCGTTAGTCCATTTCCATGGTTTCTTTTTTACCTTGAGGAGTTTGGACTTCTTGGTGTGACCACACTCGCCGACTAGGCTTGTGAGTGGGGCAAGCATTTCGCTGCGTCTTGCCCAAAGATCTCGATAGTATTGGACCATGCCAAGGAATCTACGGAGGTCTTTGACATTTTTGGCGGTGTCAGTGCAAGTATCGACTGTACCTTCTTGGGTTGTGGTTTTATACCATCTCGTGAGAGTATGTACCCAAGATATTCTGTTTCTATGGCACAGAAGTTTGATTTGCGAGCATTGACTTTCAAGTTCGCATCTTGCAGTCTGGAGAGGACCAATTCCAATTTAGCCAGGTGGTCTTCCAGGGTTCCCTTTGTGATGCATAATAGATCATCAATGTAAGCTCTTACGAACTCAAGGGTGGCCATTAGTTCCGTCATTTTTGATTGAAAAATGTCAGGAGAACCAGCAATACCCATTGGTAACCTGAGGTAAGAGTATTTACCCCATGGAAATATAATGGTGCAGATTTTGGATGCATCTGGATCCAACCTAATGGTGTAATAGCCCATGTTTAAATCAAGGGCAGTTGCAAAAGTGAATCCTTCTAGCTCTTGCATGACTGTGCTAATTTTAGGTAACGGGAATGGTTTTCTCACTATTCTTTTGTTTACTTCTCTAAAATCACTTAGGAAACGTACAGTCTGATCTTTTTTGGTACTATGAATGATGGTGAAGCCCATTCAGATGCGGGCTGCCACTCTAGTACTCCCAGGTCACACAATCTGTTGAGCTCTTTCATGAGAGTCTCCTTGAGTGAGTGTGGTACTGGGTAAGCTCTGCCATGATATGGTTTGGCACCTTCCTTTAATTCAAAGGAGACAGGCTCTGTGTTCCAATCACCTAGTGTACCATCAAAAAGGTCCTCGTATTTACGGAGGAGCTCTAACAACTTGTTTTGATCTTGTAAACTGAGGTGAGGACAGTTGGTGTCAACAACTGATTGGAGGTCTGCTTTTTCATATTTTGCATCTAAGATGTGAACTGCGCGCTGAGTGGCTTCCTCAGTACTACGTGGTTCATGAATCATGCTGTGGTTAACTGACCAAGCTTTTTCAATCTTAGAGCTAGTTGACAGACTGTTGATGTCTCTCATCGGCAAGATGATCTCATCAATGGTAATATCCTTTGTTCGAAAATCCAGAACAATTCCAAGCTCACTTAGTGTTTTTACACCTAAGATGAGGTCAAACGCTGGCTTTGCCATCTTTTTTCCATCATACTCGACAACATCAGGTTGAACTGTGTATTCCTTGCTGTTGGAGTAGTCTACGAATTTTAGTGTGACTTCGCCTCTTCCTTTGGTTTGGAAGCACCCATTCGACGTGTGCCAAGACTTTGACACCTGCCTAGCCAAGTAGGGAAAGCGTTTGGTGGTTCCTTTTTCATGGAACATGAGGTCACCATCAGAACCAGTGTCTAATAGTACTCTCAAGAAGTTGTTTTTGCGACTCCTGGACAAGTGTTTGAGTTTTGTCAAGGACTGACTTCCGGTCGCTAACTTTTGCACAGCTAACACTGCTGTCACTGAATCTATTGAGTTCTGTGGGATAGGTGTTTGTGGTGGCTGTGTTTTGGGTAGAGGGTCCAAATCTGAGTTTGGTTCTACTTGTTTCTTAGTGGATAAGTTCAAAGTGTCTTTGAGATTTTTCAAGGTTGCGTCCAACAAGGGACTCGAATAATCCTTAATTAAATTTTTTTGATTTAATTCTAATTTTTGTGTACTGGTAGTTTTAATCGGACCAGGGGTAGTATAACATTCTAACTCATGGCTAGTTTTAATTTTCTTACTACATACAGGAATTTCCCCGGTACTACCTGACCCATCACTTCAGGAGGAGTCAGATTCGCTGTCACTTTCGTACTGACGGCGACGTTTCTTGCCTTTTTTGTTGGCTTTCTTGAGAGACTTCTCGAGTTTCTCCATTCTCGCTACGACCTGTGCGTAGGACTTCTTAGCGCGGTTGTCCTCACGAGACTTTCGTGCGGGCGCCGGAAACTCCGCGTGTAGGAGTCCCGTCTTTGTTGTAGCGGCGACACTCCGCGGTGTTATGCGTGGTGTGTGCGCCCCCATGCTTTTTGCACAGCTCGCAGTTCTTCTCGACGCGAGTATACTCCGTGCGTGCATACTTGCTGGGCTTCCTGGGAATGCGCCCGCTTAGCGAGGACTTCCTGGAGGGCTGGTCTGCTGCTTGGGCCTTTGCAGGCTTAGCAGCTGACTGCTTCTCATCCACTGGGTGCGCCACCTCAATACGCTCGAGAATGAGCAATAGAGGCTTAACCCCTTCGGGATAGCATTTTTCCAGCAAGTGGTACTGGTCCTGCCACTTCAACGGACACATGCGCAAGATGTGGCATGCGAGTTCCGAATCGGTGAAGGAGTAGACCTGTTGCGTCATTGCACTAGCACTAGGGCTGTAGTACAGGCACGGGAGGTCTTCGATGTAGTTGTTCAGCTGCATGACGCGCTGAACAAACTGACGAATTTTGACCTTGTTGGGCTTCTTGAGGCAATTAGAGATATAGAATCTCAAATTTTTGCCTGCGTCATGTGCGAAACAAGACTGGAGGTGGAGTAACTGACACCTCCTGAATGACTCGGACGTTTTGCCCGGTGACTTCTTCCTTTCGACTCCGAAGATGTCGTGAAAGGGATTTGACTCCGTCTGCTCCTTGACAATTAAGTCCCAGGGCTGACGTGCCTCCTCAGTGAGGAGGTTGGCATAGAGTTGAAAAACTTCTAGGGCCGAGTCGGTCATTTTTGCTTTCAAGGCGAGCATGTCAGCCTTTAGGGAAAGGGACTCTGCAGTCTTCGCTTCCTTAGCAGTTTTACTGAGGGGGTCATCGGCGAGTTCACGCAGAACAGCCTTCCACTCAACCTTTTTCGAGTCATAGGCCTTTTTGGCCTCGTCGCAGGCGGGAATTAACCCCATTTTCTTGGCGGTACTGTACGCCTTGTTCACGTGCAGAATAAACTGCTCGTTGGTACCGTGACCGGACCAAACCGTGACTCGGGTTTCTGACCCATTCGCGAGGGTGCACTTGAGGGACTCGGGCTTAAGATCCAAGGCTTCTTGGACTGGGTCCCGGTCTGGCACATACCGGATGGGAGCTTTCGCCACCCCTTCCGCGCCGCATTCTTGGTGTTTAAGCCCGATGGGCGCGATCTTCTCAGAAGACATTCTTGAGAGGGCTGCTCCGAGGCTTGTACCCAAGAAAAGGGTCTTGTAGGAGCTTCGTGGCGGGGCGCACTGAAACGAGACACGCTTCTCAGGAATCTTGACGGCGGGATCTCGTAGGGCTGACGTGGCGCTACTACTTACCGTCGCTCAATAGACAATGGCTCTACTAGCGATCACCTGGACGTTGAACGCTCGACTGACGGAAGACAGACGCGACGTAGGACTGACGGAAGGCAGTATGATGACGACGGACGGTCGAAGACAGTGTGGAGCTGGACAGACGATCCAGAAAAAATTCGCTCGAGTAGGTTATCGATCGATAGTGACCTAAGCTGAAAAGTATTAAAAAATCTTGATGTGGGCTTTTCAGCTTTGTTATTTTGTGAGTTAATTTAGATCATATTGTGAATTAACAATCCACCATGATGAACCATGATGAAGCAAACATGCTTCATTTTGGCAAAACGAAACTATGTAGAGATCCCTGTAGAACTGGTACATTTCAGTGCTAAAGACACAGTGAGAGCTCTCTTGTATCTTACAGTGATGGATCTCTACTTCATCTTCAAGTGATGTGGATTCTGTGTCAGTATTTCCTGACTCAGAGCACCTTGTCCCAAATGGTATTTTTGGGTAATGAAACAATTCTTGCTATTTAGCAAGACTGCAAAACTTAGGGGGATGTCCAGCATCTCCTAAGAAATTAAGGGTATCTTTCAGGTACTCTTAGAGTACTGTTTTAGAGTAGATAATTGGCCTATGTCATACATGGAGTGAGGTATGGGCGTATTGCTGTTTATAAGGAGAATCTTGCAATGTAGGGTTTAGAACATCTGATCTGGGGTCTTTCAAAGTGGCAAAAACAAACATGTCAAGACTGGGTAGGGGTTCTTACCATAGGTGGGGTCTAAGAGATACTCTGAAACTGTCCTAGATGAGTTGTGGTGGCATCAATTCAGTACTGTTTGTTAAAATTATGAGTATGCACAAATACAAAGGTGCACAATGTGAGAATCTGGTGGCACTTATCATCTTTCATTTCAACATTGATCTTACATTAATTTCTACCCTTTTGGAAGAAAGTTTAGCAACAATATCAATCAATACTGAAGAAGACATTGTAATTGTTATCATGGACAAAACAGAGTTACTCATTTGAAATCTGCAAGTGGAACAAACATTTAACTTACCCAGTTGTGAACACAACAAGATGAACAATCAAAGATGTAAGTCGAGCATAGTGTAAAGGATGTCCACTGCAGTGTGTAAAGATATGTCAATAACTGAGTTACAAGAGGATATTAAATACATTAGCGTCACAAGATATGTGTGCAAAAACAATGAACGAACAATTATATTCATATACACATTGTTCAATATGCCTTGTTGGTGATCCCTGGCATTCATCGAATTGTATTGGCACGACAACACCTACTAAAACAAGAAGAAAAATATGAAACTCAAAATGCTTAGCAGCAACACACAACCTACATGAACATGCTTCAATCTGTTAAGGGCTGCAGTTACTCCAATCAAAAATACAAAAAGACTCCAAGAGCTGGTTGGTGCTGTTCTGCCTGCTCTGTTCATTTTTGCACAAAGCAGAAGTATGGCAAGAAGATGCTTGCTTTATGAGGTTCCATGTGTTGTCCCAACTTCTAAGTAACAACTTCAAAAGGAATTAAGGTTGTGTTTCTTATGTTATGTAATTCCATGGGCATATCTTCATATTGGAATAAATTTGTGAAATAACATGACATTTTTCACGTTATAGCTATGGTACACATATATGTGTCCCATATTTTACAAGTGTCTTGCAAGTACTTTCTTTTGGTACAACAGGTGTACTATAACTTGTATGGTACACATGATACGAGTACCATAGCCAAAATTGAGGGTTTGCTAATAGCAACAAATTAATTGCTCAAATGGGCCCCTTTGGCCATGTCTAACCAAACTAGTGTTACCAACAATTATTGGTTTTGACTCCATACTAGAGTGTGTATTGGTTGTAGGCCCTTTGGGGGTTGGGGGAAGGGCACAAGCAGATAGCTAGAGGGGCCATTGATGTGGGGGCAGTTACATGGAACCCTGGGACTTTGTCTGATAAGCACATACTGTTTTGTCAGACAAAGTATTTTCTCAGTTAGGTGTCAGTTAGGTGACTAAATTGACACCATTTGTGAGAAACGGTCTCCATTAAATTTCAAAACAAAAAGCAGTTTTGTATGACCGAACCACTGGTTCCTTTGATTTTGGTCTCATAAAAACAAAGATCACATGCATTTCACTAGTAACAGGCATTTTGTAGGGCAATATGTTGTGGAACAACTTTGCAAAAATACAGAATTGAACCATTGACCATAGTTACCATACCACAGTCTCAAACATCTGAGCCTATCCACATTGGTAGAGGTCAAACTTTATGTACAAAATGGTAAAAACTGTTTTGTCTCTAAACAAAGCTACCATATCCGTCCACATTGGAGGCAATTTAGGATACCCTTTTTGATACATTCATGTCTTTATGTCTAGATAATTGTCAGACAAAACCACTAGAAACATGTGTTTCATCAGATGAAGTCCTAGGGTTCCATATTAATGCCCCCAATTTTCATGACTGGTAAAAATGTATCATACTGGGGGTTAATTTTGATTATGCATAGCACAAATCAGCCTGAACACTGGGTGCAAGTGTGGCCAGAAATCCAATTGCAATGTGTCATAGAACAACTCTATGATATTGAAAAATCCACCAAGACTGCTGGGTAAACAGGTGTCAGGGCTTTTTTGAGATCAACAAAATCATAAATAATTGATTCTTTCTATGATGGCTAGCTAAAAATATGATGTCATCTATGATACTGAAAATGGGCATCGTAGATTATCACCAGCAAAAATATCAACTCCCTAGAGTGAGTCGAAAATTCTAGGAAATCCTGCTCACAAGTTTGTGGTACTTATCCAGATAGACGTACTCCAGTTACCACAAATCTCTACCACAAATTTCATGGTAAAAGATGGAGTAGTTAATGTGGTAGGAACTGTGGTAAATGAGTCGCACTTGCCTCGTGGTGTGCTATGATGTTTTGGTACTTTTACCACAAAATGTTTTGTGGTAGGACTTGTGGTACAATTTGCGACATGACATGCAGTCTTGTGGTAATTACCACAAAACTTTGTGATAGGAACTGTGCTGTAGCCTTCTTGGCCCAAAAAAGTGTGGTAATATCAGTTTTGTGGAAAGATGATGTTGTCGCAGTACATCTTCTCTCTATAGAGAGAATACTACCTACCTTACCTAGCAGAGCATTTTGGTTTCTACTTTTGTCTTCTTCTAATGCAAACCTTGTTGTCAATGACTGACAACGGATATTTGACATCTGCCTGTACACAGTATTGTATATTGTACAGAACAATGCACTTACCTACGTATGATATGATTTAGAGTTGTGTCCCGTTCTCATCCCGGACGTTTCGCCGAGATTGGGATTGTCCCGGGATGGGACCCAACGGGATCGGGATCATCCCGGGATTCAGCGGGATGACCAAATATCCAGGATTGACCGGGATTTTCCCGGGATTTACAGGGATGTAGCCGGGATGATGGATACCTGTCAAAAGATTGCACGAAAAGTGCACGAACAAAAAGACTCACAAAGGTGTAACAAACCTTTAAACGATTCGTGCTAGCAGGTACAACACACATTATATCTGAATGGTCAAATAGCAGGGGCAATTGGAACCTTTCTAATAGACATAGTCCAATAGACCAACAGCGATTCCCACCCAATCTCCACTTCTCATTTTACATATAATATCTCAATTCACCCCAACCCTCCCAATTTCCAATTGCACTGCCTTGCGATTGCGATGGATTCATCCAAGGACATCTTGTCCACTGTCGATGCCTAAACATCATCAGTTCTTGGTCAGTTCAGTCTAGAAGCTATCTGTCCTCCTGACCCTCTCAAGCAGTTTGAAGAAGAGTGCCCATTTACTGACATGGACAACTTTGATGTCAACAATGGCCTTCTTGATGTCGACAATGGCCTTGTTGGTCTCAACAAAGGTGATGTCATTGATAACCTGACCAACATAAAGGAACAATACCCCCGTTCTATGAATGCCTATTAATTCTCGTTTGGTAATGTCTTCGAAGCCAACTGGTAAACTGAATTCCTCCATCCAAGGTTCATGAGCAAACATACTAAATCTCCTCCAGGGACCGTTTTGGAGTCTTTTGATGTCTCTTTTGTGTTCCCCTTACAAAGGTGGGTGACCTTGTAGCTTGTTTTGTGAATAACGGATGGATCTATCAATCTAAGCACTACCGGTCAGAAGTGTAATTGTACTCTAAGGAAGAGTTACGCATCTTGGGGCTTCTGAAAGTTCTTGGACATATGCTCCATTCTGCATGCTTAAGACCAACACTATAATATCTACATCACAAATCATCACTTGTTCTTTCACTTTTTCATCAATCAAATGTACAGGATCAAGAGTGAGTACATCAAATATCCATCTCCTCAAGATGAAATGGAAAATTTAATGGGTCGGTACGAGGAGAACTTTCTGCCCGGATGTGGTGGATCCGTCAACATTGTTCATGTGAAATGACGTAAGTGCCCTGATGGGGACTACAATCGCTGTAAGAAAAAGCAGGGTATCCATCTGTTGCCTTTGAGGTGATAACTGGATATGACCAACACATACTTGGAGTATCATCCATGCACTTGGGAACTTGAAATGCTTGACAGATTGTACAGACTCATGAGATGCTGTCTGTAATCAAAAATGAATGGTATAGGAATGTTGGTTGGGTGCATTTCGATGAGTTTGGAATTGAACAACTGGACTATGGAGTTTATTTAATTTGCAATGGCGGGTACTTGAGCTGGCCACAACTCATTTGCCCACATAAACATGAGCCAGTGAGTTCACACAAAGGATATTTTTAATCTAAAATAGAAAGCATTCAAAAGGATGTGGAATGTGTGTTTGGAGAAGTAGCGGTGGCAGGTTTTAGATTATAGAATCTGCTTCAACATATCAGAGTGGTCAAAAAGTGTTTGTTGTCTGTTGTATGCTACATAACAATATGCTCACTGAAATGGAATCTGAAGAGTCAGATGTACAGGTGGGACATGGGGGGCCTATCAAAGGATATGGGCTGTGGTTGAGAGGTAATCATAGAAAATTAGGGTGGAAGACAACAGATTGTAAGCTATATTGTGGGGGAAGAGAAGAGCACATCTTGCTGACCATATTTATTATTGCGCAAGAATAACAAACAGAAGTAGTTTATGTTTCAATGAAATTCAATTGCAACATTTTTAAATTACTTTAACACCGGCAACAATTAAGAACAATTAAGAGGCATCATCTCCTACAGCATCATCACCTACAGAACTAGTATTGTACTCAGCCGGATTGTTTACAAGAGAAGGATAAGGCAGTTTGTTCAGTAGGTCAATGATTTTCTGGTTATAGGCATCCTCACCTATGGTTGCAATGAACGCATCTCTGTTCTCATTGTACAGTTGAAGTTGGACAGAGACAACATCATTTTGTGACTTGATCACCCTCATCTCTCCTATAGTATTCCTCAGCCTTTTATGTGTTTCATCTTCCTCATTGTTCTCTCTCTTCCTGGCTTTCTGGGTAAGCTGAGGTTCCATTACAACTCTTTCTGAGGCACTCTTGCATTGGCGTTCTCTTGTTTGACCCGGATGAGGGAAACGTATGTTGGTTGGGATCTCCTTATTTGTGCGATGAACCATTCATGAAAGAAAACATCTAGTCTTCATACCTTTCAACCAATAGTTGTCGGGGACGAATGGGATGACTGCATTGTCTTCATATCCTTCGCATTTGTCTTCCTGAAGATCAAAAAGCGTACAAGATTTATTTTATTGATTATAAAGATATACAAACAATGTGAACTTATACTCTCTTCCAGGAAACGGTCAAACACAAACTTCTTACACACATCTTCAGCTGCTGTCCACTTGGAATACTTGATAGATTGCTAGGTAGTTTAGGAGTGTAAAGAGTCTTAATCTCTTTCCTCCAATCCTTGAATTTCTTCCAGAGATGGACCCTGGTGATTCTCTTCTTGGCATTGCCATCTCTCCCTGCACCGACGGTGATACAAAATCATCTGTTTGAAAAGTTCTAACAAGGTTCACGTACCTCTCTGACATAATTTTGCTGCGTACGTCAGGGGTTGTAGCTTTCTCATCAGACACGGATGATCCAGCTTCCACTAGAAGACAGATCTCAACATTATGTTGATTCCTCTGGTTGTCGATTCGTTCCTGAAGGAAATGCATTACTCTCTGCTGATCAGAGAACTCCTAAACTGCATAATCACCTTCACCACTGGCTGCACCAAAGAAATCCATGGGCTTGTCTTCATTTTTGGACTCCTCATTGTCAGCAAATGATGTGCTGCACTCATCATCTCCCAATTCATCATGGTCCTCAGTGCTTCCGACCTCACTGCTGTTGTCCTCATTTCATTGGGTTGGCAACATAGCCGCTTTGACAGACAACGCTTCATGCGAATTTGCACTTGAGTTTGTGGGCAGAGTGGTAGGTGGGGAGGATCCAAAGGAATAAGCCAAAGTTAGGCAGCAGATGGTGGGATGTTGAGGGGGCTCCTCCTGGGAGGGTTTGCGGTGCTTTGACGGGTACTACGGCCTGATGCGGTGCCTACAGCTGGAATAGGTGAGCATCTATCGCTGGCTGTAGTGACTGAGAGTTGCCAAGGGAGAATGGTGTTAGTGTTAACAAAGAAGTCAATCGCAGGACATCTCATGGTGACAATGGGATGTTCTGATGATACAGCGTGACTTTTTATGGTGGAGGGAAGAAGGCTGTTTTTCTATTGAGCAGTTTGCTATCTACAAAAATAGAAGTGCACAACAAAATCAAGATTTTCGTTCAATAGTGAAAAATTACATCAATCGCCAGATGGCTATTCGCTATCCCCTATTCAAGGAACAAAATCACAGCCTTACAATACCTCACTATACAATACCAACCAATACACCTACCTACCGTGAAAAAGAGGCTCATAAGTACCACCACTGTATAAGCACCAAATCCAGGATTTTTGGAACATTTGCATTTTTATAGTATTTAAACATATAAATTAGACCTAAAACTATCTTGAATGGTTTGTCCTTGTCACCACCAACATGCCACTATGTATAGGTCCCTGTGACTCCCGTTTGTTGCTGAGAAACCTCTGATGCTGTCGGAAGTCACTACACATCTCACATACATTCATAGTGGAGGAGTGGACAGCATGGACGAGCATGGAGGGCGAAAGGGTTGGGGGGGAGGGGGCACAATACGCCTACCCCGAAGTAAATAAGTTGATTTTTGAGATACCGATAATTTTTCATCGTGTTAAAATCACTAGCTTGTCACACGGTATTAGTACAATTAAAAGGAATCTTTTAACATTTGGGTACCAATGCGTTGTGGCTGTGGGAGAAAACATACACAATGGAGACAAATAGGACATATTTTTGCAATCATGAGGGTGACAATTCTGTGTGGAAATACTGCGAAAGAAAAAAAATGCAACATACCATGGGTCACTCCATGGCAAAGGAAGTGTTCGTGGCGGGTGGAATGTGTGTTTTGTTGAAGGTGACCTTGGTCACGCTGCCGCTAATGGAGACGAAACGCCATGACTACATTTGCTTTTTGTTTGAGGGAGTGCATGACGGAAACGAGCGATCTTATGTTAGTCACGACGTGGTATTTTAGGCCCAACCATGTATTTTGTTAGCGAAAAAAATGGTGGTAAAGTCAACTGTGATGTCCACCAAAGTGGGATTTTATTTTTATTCAAATACTAACGTGTTTGGAGATAGTATAGTAAGTACCACATGGGACTTAGTCTTATCTATTGTACATAAAATACCATTACGGTGGTATTTTAACACTATTGTACAGTCAGTGTATTGTATGGTATTGTACCTGTATTGTATTGTACAAATATTGTACCATCCAACGATATCTCCCCTGTCTCTGTAGGGGATATCGTAGTGTCGTTTTGCACGGTACAATACCATACCATAAATATTGTAGACATCTTCGATCATTGAAGAGGCAGGTGTGGGTGATGGATACTTTTTTGAAAGTGCATCAAATACCCACCATTAAGACATCGAACCCGAACCACAAATCATCATCTTAGGAGCCCGGTGACAGATGGGCTTAGATGGGTCATCATAACTTGCTGCCATAAAACAATTGTAGTGACATCGCTCGGCAACGCCGACGAACAACTTTAACAACAAACACAAACACACGCATTATACAACACCGTTTCCTTGATTAACAATTGACTACCATGTCGTCAGCGTACGAAGTGTGCACTTCGCAGCACGGGTCCGAACTCTCCGTTGAGCTCTTGCAATGCGTGTCCGATGCAGCAGAGAATGTAAGTGCCGAATAGTTCGATTCAACTTTCGCGTGGATGTGAATCAAGGAAAATGCACATGGTGTCTCGTATCTGACTTCTTCCTTCTATTGTGCATATCTAATACAAACTCATCATTTGATGCAACCCATAATAGGGAAGGAACGATATCAGCAGTGGCCTCAACTCATTCTTTCTCATATACGCCGGAGCTCTCGTCTTCTTTATGCAAGTCGGTTTTGCTATGCTCTGTGCCGGATCCATCCGAGAAAAGAACGTCAAGAACGTG
The DNA here is from genome assembly GCA_013187285.1 of Cyclotella cryptica. Lineage (NCBI taxonomy): Eukaryota > Bacillariophyta > Thalassiosirophyceae > Thalassiosirales > Thalassiosiraceae > Cyclotella > Cyclotella cryptica. The sequence continues at coordinate 30,133 of JABMIG010000195.1, read as the reverse complement.
CTCCTTTGGAACCTTCTCGATTCTGCAGGTGGCGCTTTTGGTTTCTGGTGAGACCAATATAACTTGTTTTGGCAGATTAATTGAGTGCTAACACACTCACATGCGATCCATTGTAATCCCGCAGGTCCGTTGGTTATGCCTTTGCTTACGGCGGCCAAGATGCGTCAAAGGGAAAGACTTTCATTGGAAATTCGGACTTTTTCTTGACTGGCGACACTGACTTGGAGTTTTGGTGAGTCCTTATTGAATGAAACTTCATAAAGGAGCATGAAGCCTTTCATTTAATTGATTCTTCTCTTTGTATGATGTTTTAGGTTTTTCCAATACGCCTTCGCGTGTGCACTGTCTTCCATCGTTGCTGGTACCATCGCCGAGCGCACCAAAATGATGGCTTATTTGTGCTACTCAATCTTCCTCTGCGGCAAGTATTGATGGTTCTCAACGTCACATTTGAGGCATAAATTTGCTCTTATCCCTCACTTTGTTGACTTTTTGTTTCCAGGTTTTGTCTATCCAGTATGCGCCCATGCTTTCTGGTCATCAAACGGTTTCCTCTCAGCATTTGCGGCCGAACCACTTTGGGGAGCAGGTGTCATTGATTTTGCTGGATCAGGACCAGTGCACATGGTGAGTGTCAAAGATCTTGTTTCGAAACGTGTTGTTGATGGTGGGTTTTACTCACCCTTATCATTTGCATTCATCAATTGCAGTGTGGAGGAGTTGCGGCCCTTGTCATGGCCATCATTCTTGGCCCTCGCAGAGGACGTTTTTACGATGACGACGGAGTTGAATTGGATGAACCCAAAGCAATGGGACCACATTCCGTCACATTACAGGTAAGTTAAGTTTGCTAGCGTTGCAATCTCGACGAAACACTTCCTTTTCTCGTGATTGACAACCTGTTTTATCTGCCGCGCCAACCCTCACACGTGAATTATAGTTTCTAGGTCAGTGCACGAATCAATCTCAAGATTGCCGACAGAATGGATTGATGGACTAATTTTTCGATTCGTATGTTGCCATCGTGACTACACAGGTACATTCGCCCTCTGGTTCGGCTGGTACGGTTTCAACCCCGGCTCCAGTATTTATATTTCCACTGCAGCATATGGTGACGTATCGTCTCTAGCAGCCGTGAACACCACGCTGGGAAGCGCTGCTGGAGCGCTATCTGGCATGTTCACATCGACTATAGTCGACGAGAGGAAAACAGGAGGTGAGGCAATGGGACTGTAATGTATCTGTCGGGCTTTTATCTTGAGTCTTTTGCTAAATATCCGATAATTTTGCTTCAGTGTATACCTGGGACACAACAGCGGCCATGAATGGTTGCCTCACTGGACTTGTTGCCATCACGGCCGGTTGCGCCACTGTTGAACCATGGGCAGCTTTTGTAATTGGCATCCTGGCTGGCTGGATTTACCTTGCAGCATCTTCTCTCATGTTAAGACTAAAGATTGATGATGCCGTTGATGCGATCCCTGTTCATATGTTTGGAGGTGCCTGGGGAGTTATTGCTACTGGCCTTTTTACGAGTCCTGGTCGCCTTGAAAAGGCTTACAACACAACAGAAAATGTTGGATGGTAAGTGCTCCATTTTATCAACCCTTTGAATTGGACATCCACATCATTGATAAAGCGACCATGACAAATGTTTGCAAATCGTTTGTTTGGGGGGCTTTCCTTTAGGTTCTATGAATGGGGCCGTGGCAGTGGAAATTTCACCCTTCTAGGCTGTCAGTTAGTGTCAGTCCTCTTTGTCCTAGGCTGGTCGGCATGCATCTTTGGTCCTTTCTGCATGTTACTCAAAACTTTGAACTGGCTTCGCATTGATCCTCTTGAGGAGGAAGTTGGCATGGATATCAGTCGTCATAAGGGGCCTGCATATGAGAGTGAAGGCTCTGCAAAGGCCGATGCAGTCGCAGCGCTAAGTGCAAGTAGACATGACTTGCTAAACATTTCCAATTCGTTGAGTGGCCGTCAGGGAAAGAGCTCCAAAAACGAACTAGCACAGAAGGAAGAGCATGCCGACGATAGCGTCAAAGCAGGGTCGGTAAATGCTGCCTAATCATATTCTTTGTGAATTGTTGGAGCAATGATACATCTGCATTCTCCTTATTGCTAAACAATGTGTGTTTGTGATTAGAATTATTGCATGTTACACTTAAAATTACCATACCATTTATTGGATCTCGATTGAACACCATTTTGCTACTTTTTGCCAACAACAGGTAAGAATTGTGGGATAACATGTCGTTTGTAGTCATAACCCAAAGCACCACAAAAAACCAGAAGCTGTTTTGGGTTAGCTCTGGACATGGCATTAGAGGTTCATGCAGAGCTGGATTTGTTACTTGTTAGTTGTGGATTTCTCCAAATTTGTAACCTATTTGAGTCACAATTATTGAACCAACAAGCAAGTAACACACTCAATTTTTTGGTGTCCATGCAGGAACATGTCATACACATGATACCTGTGAGTTTTGATTGAAAATCGTGGAACAGCTCTGAGAAGAATCTTCATCCTCACTGATAACCCAATAACAGGTTGTACGGTAAACGACCAGACACAACAAAACCTTTCAAAGTTGATCTTGCAAAACAGTAAGGAGAGAAGGAATCTTTCAAATTTGACTTTTCGAGCTGCTTCCAAAGGGGCACCTATAAGGAACCCCAGGACTTTGTCTGACAAAACAACCTGAGTCTCTTCCAAAGGGGGCAGTTATATGGAACCCCAGGACTTTGTCTGATGAAACGTCCTAGTTTTGCCAGATGAAGCATATTTGTCAGTTAAGTGTCACTTTAGTGCCTAAACTGACAACATTTTCAAGAAAGGGTGTCACCGAAATTTCGAAACAAAAGGTTGTTCTGTCTGACAAAATCAATGGTTGTGTGATTTTGTGTTACAAAATCGGGGTAAAAGTCTTAGAGAAAAAATAAAGAACACAAGCACTACAAAATGGTGCAGCAACGTGCTTTAAACAAGGGAAACTGAACCATGATCCAAAGGTCACACAAGCAGTCTCACACTTCTGAGCCTATCCTTGTGCAAAAAATATAATAATGTTTATGTATACGAAGATAAACAAGTTTTCGTAAACTTAGAAAAGATCACTGTTCATGTCAGAGTTGGAGGCAATTTAAGACACCCTTCATGCTATATTGCATGTCTACAAAACTGGGACCCATTTTGTCAGACAAAGATATTACCATACATCTCAGTGCATAAGATCGACAAAATGTCAAAAGATAAATTAAAAAATATCTTACAATCTGTTCAAAGCTAGTGGTGGAAATACGAGAAAAATTAATGATTTCTTTCCTATTTACTTTGAGGGAGCATTATTGTACCACATTGTTCCTCCCACCAAATCACTTATCTTGCTTGACCATACTGTACTAGGGGGGTGCAGACATGAAAAAAGATATGAGTCATGAAGGTCTGTCCATCTCCTGTAGGCATCACAGTATCCACTATTTCATTTCTCCCTCCAACAGAATTTGGCGAACACACCATTTGTCCCTTCTAAACTCAACCCATCTTCATCATCAATGAGAGCATCACTGTTGTTAAAACATATCCAACAAAAAATGCTTTTCAGTCTTTTAGATTAAAACCATGCATTTATTGTACTATTACCCATGCATAGTTTTCGTGGTTTGATCGTGCCTGGTGTTCTTGCTGCTTACCTGCTGCAACAAGTACATACAACATGATGAAACCACTATTTCGCAATCACAATGATTTGAACACAGCATTTCTATCAGCGAGAAAAGTAGAAAATTGATTAACACTGATCTTAGATTCCTCTGGACACTTGTGCACTTGAACGTGGGGCTCAGTTCGTGCATGCTGTGACATGAACAGCAAAAGCAAACTTTGATGTGACTGAACAGTAGGTTCAAGCAAACTTCGATGACTTTTGTGTTGTACGCGATAACTGATCTTTCTTGTTTTTGGATCGTTTTGCCCCTTTGCGTAAAACTGCCTTTGCAACATCAATCAGGGGTCATGCCATGAACATTTCTCTTCAATGTCAACTTCACATAGGCTAATGAATTGACCGCAGTTGTTTTTTCCCTGTCATATGGTCGTTTTTCCTTTGCAGTCGTTTTGTCCATTTGCATGATACTGCCTTTGCAACATCGATCAGGGTCCATGCGATGAACATTTCCCTTCAACATCAACTGCACATAGGCTGATGAATTGACCGCGGTCATTTTCCCCCTGTCATACGGTCCTTTTCCCCTTTTGTACACAGGTGACTTTATGTGACACAAACAATCCATCGACTGGCCAAATCTTCTAGTGTGTGATGGATATTGACCGGCACTGCTTCTTGCTTGTTAACATTCATTATTATGGATAGCATAACAAATATGTCAGAAGGACAGGAATGGCTGGAAGTAGACACCAAGGTATGCATTTCTTGTTTTCTATTAAATGTTTTGAGGTATTCTACAATCCAATCATTCCCGTTAACTCCTATTGACAATGTTTTTCATGGCACTCCAGAAGATAACATAAACTATTTTTGTTCAAGTTTGAGGATTTGGATTGAATGTGCTTTGGGGGAGGTTGATTTGCCCTGGGGAATTCTTTGGAAGCCACTGAAATAAAGTTTGAAGAACAATGTTAATGCCATTGATGCTTGCTTACGCTTGCATAATTCAAACATGTGTCTGTCCGTTCGATGCTTTTGAGAGAAACATAATCAATGATGAATCCAGAAGAGTCATGCAAGGCCATCTAGAAGTTGGTATAGGAGTCCACAGAGGAGACAAAGAAGAAAAGCGAGATAGAAATGGGAACACACATAATGGAGGGCGACCTGTACAGGGGGCTTTGTTACGTAACCACCAAAAAGATGAGATTGCACGAAGAAGACTATCTTAGCCCCTATACAAATTGATTTTGTTAGAACAATCGTATCCTAATGAATGAGTAAGAATGCATTTACATTGAAGAATAATCATCTCGTTGTCATACAATGAAATGGCATTAGAAATCCAATCAATAATATCTATTAACTATCAAGGCTGCTATAAGATTCTTCCTCTTGTTTCATCCCAACCAATTGTTGCAGTTGATCTTCGTATGCTGACAGTACTGCCTTTGAAAGTTCAATATGCTTTTTGTAACGCTTTATTTCCATCTTGTACTCCAATTCTTTTTTGTTTTGTTTTGATGGATCCATCTCATGCAACAGAGTATATCTCGATTCCTTTAGGCGATTGATTTTCAGGGTGTACTGTTCAATGTCATTCTCAGTTTGACAAATCGAGGCTTGCACATCAGCTAGTGATGTACTACAATTAGTTGCAACATCTTGTCTCATTGTATTAACCATTCGCTTCAGTGTTGCACGAAGGATGTTGGTGCTATGTTTGGGTGCTGCTGTCATGGATTTGATTGCAGATGCTAGTTCTTGTTAAGTGAAATCGGAGTCTCTTGCCTTATGCTTCTTGTTCGAACATGGAGTTAATGCAATGTCATATCCATCATCAGCTGATATTTACTCGCTGGCATTGTCATCACGAGCAAACTCCATTGGAACTGGATCCTTTTGAGCCATTTCAATGAGTCCATATGACTTGTCCCAAATGTGAATGATTGTCAAGTAGCCAATGCACTGGCATATATAGAGATGTTCCATTCAGCTGCTTGTTGGCGCACGACAGCAGATGCAACAACTAAATATGAACTCTTGAACACTAGAGCAGCAAAAATGGATGCTGTGAAGGAGCAAATTCATATTTGGGTTGCAGGTTTTGGATGGAAAGATCTCCATCATCCATGGTCAAAGAATGGAAAAGAGTTCTCTACTGACGAACTGTTTGAGCATTTGATAAAAAAGATAATTCCAGTACAGCTTAACGGGGCATTATTGATCACCCCACCATGGAAATTGCTTCCAGGAAGGAAATACCACAGTTGGGTACAAATACAAGGTTGCTATGAAGCAGAGAAAGTGAGTACAATTGAAGCTGCTGAGAAATTGAGAGAACACTTAGAGATAGAAGGAATGATAGATAGATATAAAAAATTACAACCATCTAGACCAGAGGCTGATGAACAATTAATTGGTCTTGAAATCAAGTATCTTTGGATATATGAAGAGGAAGATGGGGAAAAAGTTCCACAGTGTGCAATAAAAACAGGGGCAAGGTGCACATTCAATGGAATAACCATTGCTTACGTGATGGGGACTTACCCATTACAGAGGAAGTATTAATGAGGTCACGATACAATTAGCATGTTGAAGGAGGACGGAGAATGAGTTTAGGTTGATAATGTTATGACAATATTTGTTAGTGCATACGTAGTATATACATAAAAAGTGTGTAGGTATGTACAACTTAGCGATAGTATGATAAATGCATGTATACATGCTATGAACTTATGTACATACTGTATACATACCCAAGTCACTAGTTGTTCGACAAATGCATGCTAGTAGTGCTACAAGGGGTCAATTTTTGTGAGAAAAAATGTCGGAACACTCTAATGTGACCCAGTTCTCAATGTTAGAAAAGTTATTTCATAAAAAAGGCCAAATTAAAAAATGTCATTTTTGTGTGTGCACCCCCTAACTGTACATGCCTCCCCCATGCGCTCAAGATATGTGGTAAATTTTGCCGACATAGGGGTTTCTCTGTAACCATGTGATGTTTCAAGGAGCAAGCCACATGTGCATGTTGTTGTGTGAAAGGTGAGTTTAATAAAGGTTTTTGAATCCTGGGTTGTTTTACTTGGCGAAAAATACAAATGTCAATGAAATCAAAAAGAAACATATCTTACAATCCGTGGGATCTTGTGGACCAAGATACATGGTAGAAAAGTGCATTTTGTCAGATGAAATTTCTGGGTTCCACCCCATTGAATTTCAATAGACATCCAACTTTAGTGCATACAAACTGTCTGTGATATTGAGATGATATTCCTTGTATGTTTGCCAATTTTCTGCTCTTTGGAGCTCAAATGATTGTAATCACTGTGAACCTTTCAAAGTTGATCTTGCCAAGACTTCAAAGTCAAAGTTGACTTGAACAGGAACAGGCACTTGGCAGTGATGTTGACATCCTCATAAAAAGTCTATCAGTGATTTTTGGGGAAGTTTGGGACTATGGTCTCATTTAAAATGGAGATAACTGTACAGTTTAGTATTAGTGCAATAAGATTTCCTTAAAAAGTCAGCTACAGAAAATTACTACGAAACTTCTCTAAAAATGAAAGTGTGACCAAAAATACATGGTTTATTCATAGCTGTGCTGCCTATGCTGTGCATGCATCTATGAAGAAATAGCTCACGCAGTCTGGGTTGCTTTCATCTACAACAGTTGCCTGATCACGAACAGTCAAGGTCCTTTCCCCACCACTCAAATCAACTGGTGCATTGTCTGTCTATTACAACATATCTATCTGTTTGGTTCCATAGTGGACCCCTAATCTTCAGTGCAACATGAGTGTCAGCCATTTCTTTGCATAGACTAGACTTCCAACTAAGCTAGTGACCCACAATGGAATACTTGAATGGGCACGAACAAAACAAAAAAGAGGCAAATTTGATGCGTCAATTAGCAGAGTGCAACACGAGGGCAGTCCAGACATATTTTCATTGACAAAAAGATTTGAGCAGCAGCACGAGAATGCTACAACTGCTGCGCAGGAGGGAGGTGTCGCAATCGACCAAGCGAACAGATCGTCGCCACCCCACCTCCAGGCGACAATTCCTTCTGTCGTCCGGCTGCCACAGTCGCGCCGACTCGCCAGACCGTGAGCACGGCTGTCGCACCATCTGGGTCTCTGGCTGAGCCAAACCAAGCAGCCCAAGTAGACCCCAACATTGGACTTCCTGTGGCCACGGAAGTACCGAATGAGCAGCATTGCTTCTCCCACTGATTCCGGTGATGATACAGGAGGTGCCGACACTCCTGTCACTGGAATCTGCGCCTTTCCTGACCTGTCTCAGGAGGATGATCAAGGTGAGGTCAGGGAACACCAGGAAGATGAAGGAGAGGAAGTTGAGCAAGCGCCCAAGGGTGGAGGTACCATCATGCACAATGATGGTGATGTACCTGCGGAGGAAAGGGCTGGAACTCTTGCAGAGAACTTGGAGGACCCGGAAAAGCTGTTGGATCTTGCGACCCAGCAATCAACCGAATGTGATGAGAAGTTGATGCAAGTCTACGGAGACACCACCCATCGCAACGATGGAAGGCATCTCCATGGTGGGGTGCCAGATGACAGTGTGTGGCAAAGAAGGTACAACCGTGTGGTCTCTCTACCACACAAGTTGTACTTTCCACCCCAAGGACAGGTGGGCAAACAGGTTGTTGCCACCTACGCGCAGGAACTGAGAGGCGTTCGTGAGAGGAAGTGGAACTCCGAACGGCCCCTCATTTTCCTTGCTCATGTTCTCTGCTGCCGTCCAGGCTGCACCCGGTCGAAAGACATCAAGAGGCGAGTGGAGAACAGGTTGCGTCTGTGGGAGGAGGGAAAGTTTGATGCCCTTGTGGAGGACATCACTAACTCTGCCCTCAGAGGTGTAAGCAGTGGTACCCCCAAGACTGACGAGGAGCAGGAGGCCCGAGTCTACAACTCATCCGTACTGGATGGGAAACTACGGTCCGCTGTCCGACTCTTGACAGGTGGCGAAAGAGGCGGAGTCCTTGGGCCCAAGGACCTTTGCACCAAGACAGGCGCGCCAGTGATTGAGGTCCTACGGGCTAAACACCCGGGCCAGCGCATCCCTGACCTACAAGACCCGGAGAACCTTGCCTTCTCTGAGTACCCCGAGGTCCCTGACCCCATTCCCATTGACTGTGACCCAGTCGCAGTGGAGAGTGTGGCAAAAAAGTTCACTGGAGCAGCGGGATGCAGCGGAGTTGACTCGGCACTCCTCAAGAGTTGCCTCCTCCGCTATGGTAAGGCCTCATCAAACCTCCGGGAGGAGCTGCTGGAATGGACTCTGTGGCTCTCCAACACTGCCCCTCCTTGGGCAGCCTACCGGGCAATGTGCCAAGGGTGACTGTTCGCTCTTGACAAGAACCCTGGGGTAAGGCCCGTAGGGATAGGGGAATGCTGGATACGGGCCGTGAGCAAGTTGGTCCTTGCCGACTGTGGCAAGGAGGGAAAGGCTGCCTGTGGAAGCATCCAGCTGTGTGCTGGCCTAGAGGCTGGTATCGAAGGTGCTATCCACTCCATCAGGAAGCAGACAGCCCAGGACCGGTCCATGGAGTTTGAGGACTGGGAGATCAATGATGATCTCTGGAGGAATGAGGCGGAAGAGGGTGAGACACCACCATGGGAGACGTCGGTGGAGGAGGCATTTCAAGATGCCTATGAGTCGGAGGAAGACCTTGAGGACCCACACCTTTTGGCATTGGCGGATGCCGACAATGGATTCAACTGTCTTAGTCGTCTCAACATGCTATGGGATGTGAGGCACCGCTGGGCCCGAGGGTCCCGTTTTGCTTTCAACATGTACCGGCATGAGGCAAGGCTCATGGTTTGCAGCTCGACGGGGCTGGAACCACAATTTGTCCTATCCAAGGTAGGAGTAACTCAAGGGTGCCCTCTTGGCATGATCCTCTATGGGATCTCTCTGCTGGGCCTAGGAGAAGACCTACGAGACTTGGCCCCTGGGGTGCTACAACCCTGGTATGCCGATGATTTCTCCATATATGGAAGAGCCTCGGAAGTGGCCAGAATATTTCAGCGGCTATGCAAGAAAGGCCCCAGTGTGGGCTACTTCCCAGCACCGGCCAAGTCTTGGGTAATCTGTCCCAAGTGAGCTAAAACACCGCCAAAACCACCATGGATGCTGCTGCACTGCCAGTCAAGTGGAGTCGGGGACAGCGCTATGTTGGAGGGTTCATTGGAAGTGAGAAGATGAACAGGAGGTGGCTGGAGCCAATGGTCCAGAAATGGGTGGAGGGAGTAGACAAACTGGCAAAAGTAGCACAGAGGTATCCCCAAGCTGCCTACGCTGGCCTTGTCAACTGTCTCCAAGCAGAATGGCAGTACCTCTGCCGGGTTGAGCCAGGAGTGGGTCAGCACCTCGCACCAGTGGAAGCAGCCTTGAGGGAAAAGTTCATCCCTGCCCTGCTAGGGACGGATGACCCCATCA